>JANHGL010014507.1:0-30695 GCA_024611195.1 Ceyx melanurus | reverse complement strand
TGATCCTGCTCAGGCAGGGGGGTTGGACTAGATGATCTTCTAGGTCCCTTCCAACCCCTAACATTCTGTGATTCTATGAAAAGTAGTAGGGAAGAGATTAACCCTCATCTTGATAGAGAGGCACATAAGAGGAGGTGACTACATGGAATCAGATTTTGACTACAACTGCAAATTGACAGGGTACATAAGGATGAAATTAATGAATCAGTGTTACTGTAATTAAGAACAGCTTTTGATAAAATCAGCCATGTAGCTGAATACATGCTAAGTGGGATTAGAATACGTGTAAGACAAGAGACAGTTCCTCTTAAACCTTTGGTTTTATAGAAGATGCCAACTGACCTGCATATGTCAGAACTCATTGGCAAGTTTGAGAACACAATGAGCTTACGGGCACAGGGAGCCTTGGGTGCTTCCTCTGGTATTTACAGTGAGCATGCAGAGTGCTTTTGTGTAGGAGGTTAAAGGATCTGGATCTGTAAGAGTTGTTTTTCTTCATCCAGGTGGTTCTTCCAACTTTTATCCTGGAACGAAGGTCGCTGTTGGAAATGTATGCTGACTTCTTTGCACATCCGGACTTATTTGTCAGGTATTTGAGTTTTAAAGTAGAGCCGAAGCTGGTTCTGATGTTGTTATGGCCCTTGAGGGCTGCCCCCAGTGAGCTGGTAGTTTTGAAGAGTGTTGCTTGGGTTTTGAGCTAGACTTGAAAAATAGTCAAAGCAGTGAGACTTCTAATTGTAAAACAAGCAGAGAACCAAAAAGCTTTCCTGTGTTTGAAATACCTGCTTATGTTTCATTTTGCCTGTCCTCCTTTTCTCTCTTTTGGCCCCTGCAGCATTAGTGACCAGAAGGATCCAAAGGAAAGAATGATTCAAGTGGTGAAATGGTACCTCTCAGCTTTCCATGCAGGAAGAAAAGGGTCAGTTGCTAAAAAGCCTTACAATCCCATCCTGGGAGAGATCTTCCGCTGCCATTGGGTCTTACCAGGCACTGAGGATGACACGGTTAGTTCCTGGTGGTGTGTTTTTTGGTGCCTGGGATGCATGGAATTCCCAAAGCTTTATTAATTTCCTGACTGAAATGGCTTCTGCTCCATTTGAAGTAGCAAAATTGACAAACTATGGCCATTTCTTCACTCATTTCCCCCTTCCTTCACCCTTTTCTTTGGGTAGAAGTTTAAAATACATTTAATAACAGAATTTTAGTAACAGTGAAACACAAGGATTCATCAAACTGATGCCTATGAACCAGTCAGCAGTGTCCCACTGATTCTAGCTTTTGGAACTTCAGTGTGGCCTGCTGTGGGCTGTGACTTGGGTTTTTTTCTTTGAGTTTTCTTTTTTTGGATTGTTTTTCTTGTTGTCTTTGGATTATTATTTTTTTAACTCCTTATTGAGGTTTTTTTTATTACCTGGAGTAGCTGCAAGTGATGATGTGGAAAGTCCTGTTGTGAGATGTAGCCTCAGTGTAGTATCTCCAAATGTGATTGTTTAGATAGAAAACATTTATTTTTCCCATTTATTTAGCTTATTCTCACAACACACCCCCCCTCCCATTTGGTTTACTCAGACCTTTTTTTTAAGGTGAATGTCTAGACTCCTGTTTTCTGGCACAAAGAAAATATTGCATTAGTGCTCCCCTTGTTTGTACTGATGAATTAGACTTTTTGTGATTTGCTACAGGAAATGAATGGTGATTTATGGTTTTGATGATCATTATTAATATGCATCTTGCATTTTATTAGAGGCAAAAATGAAAACTATTTGTCACCCATTTCTTATTAGCTAGGCAGGAATTAAGTGGATTTCAATATTACTTTGTAATTGGGTTTATACATGACTTTGTCAGTTTAATTGGTGTGTTTGGGGACATGTCCCCAAATACACTTGTATTTAAAACAAGAGAATAAAGCTGCACATTCTCCAGAAAACATCATGGCTTCAGGAGTAGGGGGCTATTCCCCATCAAATTGGCACTCTGGCAAATATGTTGAAGTCCCTGCAATACATTTTCAGAAGCCTTTAAGCATAAAAGCAACTGCTCTTGTTTTGTAAACACTGTCAGTGATTGAAAATCCTTTCTCCTGTCACACAGGAGCCAGTTTCAGAAGGACCAGTTCCTTGGGTCAGTAAAAGCAACGTAACGTTTGTGGCAGAGCAGGTCTCGCATCATCCCCCAAGTAAGTTGACAATAAGAGAGAGAGGTGGCATTTGGATGGGAGTGACAGAGAAGCCAGCTCTTGGATGAAATGTTGGATTTATGTTTTATTTCCAAATTTAAAAGCTGGGAGTTTTCTTTATGAACTGTTCGTGTGATAAACAAATTGCAAGCCCTGTTGTCACATAAGCGTGAGGTGCTTTGGGGTTATTTCCTGATGGATGAATGTGGAAGCAACAGCATTGAAGTTTTGTGCTAATATTCTAATGCCTTTTTCTTCAGTTTCAGCTTTTTATGCAGAATGTTTTAGCAAGAGGATACAGTTCAATGCTCACATATGGACCAAGTCAAAATTCTTAGGAATGTCTATTGGGGTTCATAACATAGGGCAAGGTACGTGTCTGAACTTAACCACATTCTGCAACTAGAGTTTTTACAGAAATTATTTAATGTTATCGTATTAAACATAAGGAATGTTTTGATTTTATGTTTTCTGAGTTGATATATCTAGGAAATAATGGTTTCTTCTACAGACTTTGTGTACTGAAATGATTTAGGGTCCAGTTTTTAATGTAAAGCCAACTGCCTTCTCTAAACACTAGGAAATAAAAGTTCTTTGCCTTTCCTTTGTATGATACCTGGTTCTAGTGAGTTATTTCAGGAGATCATTATGAAAAGTTTGGTAGAGGTTTTTCTGGAGCTTTCTAAAAACTCTTTTTATTTTTATTTTTATTTTGATAGGATGTGTCACATGCCTAGATTATGATGAACATTATATTTTGACCTTTCCTAATGGTTATGGAAGGTAAGTAAATGCTCTATTTGATATTTTCATTTTTAATGCCTTGTAATATTTTATGCTTAGTATTTCAGTTAAATGGATGTATATTTATAACCTTTTCTAATGGCAGGTCTATTCTCACTGTGCCCTGGATAGAACTTGGTGGAGAATGCAGCATTAACTGCTCCAAGACGGGTTATAACGCTTCCATTGTCTTCCACACAAAACCATTTTATGGAGGAAAGAAGCACAGAATTACTGCTGAGATCTTGTAAGCAGGGCTTGTTTCTGTCTCAGTTTTTCTCTACTTAAATGGTGACAGTGTTTTGTCAAGACAGTCAGGACTGTAACATACAGGGACAGCTACACCCAGTAACTTCACCTGCAATGTCACTTTATAGGCAAGATTTGTGAGAGGAAATCTGCACAGCCTGTCCCCTGCCTTGACACATTGACAGATGTCATTTGTGAACAACTCGTGTTTGTGTTTCCCTGGAGTCTGAGGAAGAACCTTTGAGTTTGTGAAACCTTCTTAAGCTTAAATTTATCACTCTAAATCCCTTTCAAAGCATGTAGCTAGTTTCCTGAACTCCAAAGGCAGATAGAGCCCCAGGGCAGGGCCTGTCTCCTCCCGGACAGCACTTGCCTTTAGCTTTATCCACTTGAACTAATTAATGCAAAACTCCCCAACCAGAGCCTTCATCTTCCTTTGAGTGGTGATAGACATTTTAAGGGCTGATAGAAAACAGACTGTAGAGTAATTATGATACAGTTTTGCTTCCTTAGGGTCTTTCAGTTCCTGTAATACAACTGCAAAATGACTGTTTCTTTCTCTTTAGTTCTCCTAATGACAAGAAACCCTTCTGCTCCATCGAAGGAGAATGGAACGGCGTCATGTACACAAAGTACAACACAGGGGTAAAGCAGCTTGCTTCCTTTCAGCAGAAACACAAGTCTCTAGTTATGATTTGGATTGCTTTTGCTGTTGGGAATTCCTATGACACTGCCCATAAAAAAACAAAAATGACAGATTCAGGATAAAAGTCCTGAATTTATTCTGAAGATAACTTTTAGAGCAAGAACAGAATCAAAGTTTGATTTGGTTGATTTTTTTTTTTGTTTAATCTGCTTCCTGCCAACCAGGGTACTGAGGTGTGAGGGTGTATAAAGAGGAAGTCTAGATAAAGAACTGATATGTTTTTGTTTTTTTTTGTAAATGAATCCCTTTCCAGGAGAACACTGTCTTTATAGATACCAAGAAAATGCCTACAATTAAGAAGAAAGTAAGGAAATTGGAAGACCAAGATGACTTTGAGTCTCGCTGGTAAGGACTTCAGTTAAATGGGCAAATTAAGAGGGGTGGTTTTTTTTCTTGCTTGGACTCCAGTACAGAGTCTGGCTCCCAGTTCACTTACTGCATTCACTGCATGGATACCTGAGCTCTTCAGGAGCCTCTGCACAGCAGAACCAAGATACAAGCAGGTTGGGGTGTTAAGGGGGAAGAGGAAACCTGTAGTTCTTGGTCAGATCCTCCTGGGGCTCAGATGTTCCAGGGATGTCCAGAGAGCTTCACTCCAGCCTCCCCACTTCTGGCAAGAGCTACTACAGTTGTGGTTACATATATATATATATTGGGGTTTTTTTCTGCCAATTTAATAAAGACATACCTTAATTCAACTGTGATGACCAAGAGCCAGGGATATACTTCTACAGCATTGTAGCAGTTTCTTCTTTAAAACAGTCTCCATTCAAATCTCTTTTTCAAGCTTGTGGAGAGATGTAACCTACAACTTAAAGATCAGAGACATCGACGCAGCCACAGCGGCAAAGCACACGCTGGAGGAGCGGCAGAGAGCCGAAGCCAGAGCCAGAAAGGAGAACGAGACCTCGTGGGAAACAAGGGTGAGCTTTATTTGAACAGTGTAACAGACACCCTCCAATCTCTAGCGTTTATTCCTCTCCCACCGTGTGGTAAAAACGCGGATTTGTTCCCTTGTTCCTAGTTATTCCACGAAGATGGGGAATGCTGGGTGTACGACGAGCCGCTCCTGAAGCGCCTGGCAGCCAGCAAGCATTAGGGGGGTTTAAACCCAGCCAACATTCAAGCCTTGGCTTAGCAAAGTTTACATCTGATACCAAGAGAGTCATCAGTGATCACGCACGTACCATGTGGAGAACCTGCCCCTCCACCTGCAGTGGTTCCTATCTCAGGGATACTGGACTTACTGATGCAGATAAGCAATTCTAGAAACAAGCAACGACTTGGCTGTGCAGTGACTCCCCCTGGGCTGCACTCTACTGGGTCTGTATTCAGGCTCTTGGAGCCCTGTTACTGATGCTCTGAAGCATGGAGAATCTGGGCCGTGAAGCATATACACTCTGTACAAGCACTGTGAGGGCCATGGCATTGGGATCAGTTGCAGAATATTCCTGGGTCCTACGTATTTAAAAATCCAGAAACAAAAATGCAAGACATCACTTAAATCCTAGCTAATGTTTGCAATGTGTAAATAGGAGGATTCCTTTGATGGGACAATTTGTTAGAAAATGCTACTTCAATGTTATCTTCCACCTGTATGATAATCAAATCTTTTGGCATTTCAGTGTCTTGCCCAAAATAACTTTGTTATTTTGAGATTAAAATGTAACCATAGATAATTCTACTTGATGCATCTTAAAGCTTCATAAAATAGATTTTTCAAACTTCTCTTATGGACTTTTTATTTATTTCATAATAAACCTTTGCAGCAAGATTGTTTTTTTCAGCTGAGTGATGAGCTGTTGTTTTATGTTAAATGTATATGTATTAATTTTTCCCCCCTGTAACCCTTGCAACTAAACCTACTTCTTACAGTAGTTCAGGAACTTGTACAAGGAGTGGAATTTGCAGCAGCCACAGCAGCTTTTTTTCCTGGAATCTACATCCAGCCTTCCTTCAATAGAGCAGTCTCCAGCATTTCAGAAATCTTCACATTTCTGTGCTTTTACTTGACATTAAATAATAGTTAAAGTAAGTAGCTATATGTGGTAATCAAATGATTTTTCTTCCCACAGTTAAAGCCAGCTTTTCTTTTATCTCCATTTTGACTATGTTGCCATACAAAAAAAACTATAAAAAGCAGTGTGACTGTGAGACTAAGCCTCAGGGTTCCCCCCACCTCCAGGAGTTGTGGAGTGGCTCTGAGGAGCTCTAACTGCTACAGCACTGCAGCAATGACACCCAAGGCAGGGGGAACAGAAAGGCCCAGCCCCCCCTCCAGCCAATCTGGCATCTTTCTGGGGGTGGGGGAGAATGTCCCCTTTGCTCCAGCTGGAAGTGAGGGCTGTGCCTGTTCTTCATGAGCTTGGGCCATTAATGAGAAGGGTTGGTTGAGGCCACCTTCCTCCCAGCTAAGGCTAGAGCCCAGTTTGAACAGGAGGGTGGTGGTGCCTGCAGAAAGCAGCTGTATTTATTACACATCACTGCGGGGCAAGATGTCACTTTTATTTTAATATTTTATGGTAAGGGAGGACATTCAGAGTTGATGTGTAAGCTTTGATGTCCTTGATGGAAGTAACATTAGTCATCAAAGAAGATGGAGGCAAGAAAATAAGATGAGGTATTTCACCAGATGATGAATTCTGTACTTCTGAGGCAGCTGTACCCTCCGAGTCCCCTTCATGTTTTCCATATCCAACCACCTGGAAAAAAAGTTACCAAAAAGCTCTAAGCTCCTGTAATTTGGATCTCATTCAGTGTGTCATCTGCGCTGACAAGTAAATACAGATATTTCAATGCAATTCAAACAACAATAATAACTAGAAATGTAGAAAATGGGAACAGTGTGTGGATAACCACCAGCTGGAAAGCTAATTACAGAGCTCTTGTGCCCTGGCTGAGCTCTCGGAGGTTATCACAAAGTTTGGCATTGCAGAAGTTGGCAGGATGAAGCTGACAAACACTCACGTGCACGCTGAGAACTTTCCTCTCATTGCTTCTGTGAGCTTGGAACCAGCTGACCAGGTCTGATTGTGTAATGGACTTCAGAGCCTCAATCTGAAACCCACAGGAACGATGTTGAAGTAGCACATTGGTGAGTCCATTTTAAACATAAAATCAATCTCTCCACAAAGTATATTCCATTAGACAAAAAGACCTTCTGAAAATAGCATGTAGCTTCAGAATCAGTGTGGCACCAGCTGCAAATCCCCTTCTTTTGCAGCAGGTTTAAATGCAAAGCTCTAAATACTCTGTGCAAGAGATGACAAGGAGAGACCACCAACCTCCCGGGCAAGCCTGTCAAAGAGATACTGCTGGGTCACAACTTCATTCCAGTTCCTGTCTACTTCTTCTCCAAGATGGGAGTCTTCACATTCTTTAAGTTTTATCAAAGCTGTAACCTGCATTTGAAAATAACAAAGCCATTTGTTTCAAAGGGTTTTAAAATTACCTTAATCTACTGTCATAGTCACTGTCAGGTGTACAACTGTCTTGTTAAACCTAACTGGAGATGGCCAGATAGATGTTTACAGAGAAGGACTGCAGAGCAGGATTTTAAAAGTGAGTCTTCTGTCTAGAAAAATATACACCAGGTTAAGTGGGAGGAAAAAAAAAAAGCCTCCCATTTAGATGTCATTTAACAGTTCAAGGAAGATCTTTTTCAAGATTTGAGGTTTACCTGGGTCCTAAAAGCATCTTCACTTAAATGCTTGATTTTCTCTTCGAAGCAAGAAAGAAACTCCTCTATTTTCTCATCAACCAATTCAGAGCTAAAAGAGAGTTAAATAAATCAATCATTAAGGACAAAAAAACCCCACAACACAACACTGAGTTCAAGTAGCAGAACAGCCCTCGGATGACAAGGGAGTGTTTGGGACAGGCTCCCTGAACACCAACTTTCCTGTCTTCCCTGGGATGAGGGAATAAAGCCAGTGCTCTGATGTTCAGCTGTGTTAGTGCTCAAGCCCAGGGACTAGATAACCAAGCAGCTGCCAAGATGCTGTGAGGGGCCCAAAGCAGCCTCTGCTGCACAGAAATAGTTACAGGCTATTGGATTAACACAAGAAAGAAAACTAATGTGATGTGACAGATCTAAAACATTAAAAACCTTCAAAGATGACACTGACATGTACAAGACAGCAGAACTCTCTGCTAGTTAAGCTCTCACTGACACTATTATTGTTCATAAACCCCTTCAACTCTGGCAGGTCAAACACCTGTAATTAGCCCCAGCTTTGAACAAACCCTCATATTGTTCTGTCTGCTGACAGGGAGCCAGAGCAGCTCTACAGGATTCACTTGGTGACAGCTTGAGCTCTCCTGGCAGAGTATCTTCAGAAGGGCAGGGGGCTGTTTTATGCAGCCTTTGGATTACTTTTCTCTATTCCAGTCAGGCTGGCTGCAGGGGTAAGAAGCTTAAGGCTCTGGCTGTATTTAGGTGTTGTTTTTCATGCTGTTGCAGCTGTCAGCAGCATCCAAGCTGAGGCCAGGATAACTCCTGTCATCAGCCCTTCAGGCTCACAGGGTAAAAAAACAACTCTCCATGGCCAGAAAGAGAAGAGCACAAGAGAGCAGGTGCACCAAGAAGCTCAAGCTTAAGCAAATGTGTGACCTGATCAACGGGAACAAGCAGAAGAGATTAAGTAAAACTCAGCAATAATTCTTCAGCTGGATGTTGTGTAAATCCAACACTTACACTACCTCCAAGCTGTAAACATGGTCACGTACAGAGTTGGATCCCTCACTCTATCCCATAAGGTTGAATCCTCCCAAGGTTCACTGGTCACCTTGTTAAGCTTGACTTTTCTAAAGCCAATTGCCATGAATTTCCAGTGCTGGAGTCCTTCTTACTGAGCCGACAGCAGCCAGAGCTGCCCTTTACAGACTGCCTGTGTAATTGTAATGTGTAACACTGCACAGCCACAATACAGTGAGAAAGGGGCAGCTGATGCCACCACTCCAGGCTGGCAGACCCATGTGACACCTCCTGGAGCAGAAACAGGCCCCGTGGCCTAAACCTGAACCAGGTGATGAACATGAAGCATGGAGGAGCACTTACTTGTATTTAGTTGCCTGGGTTGCTACTGTGATTGAGAAGCCAAGAATCCCAGAAGTGTTCCTGCAGGTGGGGTACACATGGTAGCTTAAAAAAAAAAAAAAGAGGGGAACAATAATGTCATTCCACAAGCACAATTAGGTTTCCAGTTCCAGTGTTGGTGCTTTAGAACAATCTCAGCTGTAGATGCTCAGTTACTTCCCCCATAACAGTGCTTCAGCTTTTTCTCATTTTTAGGAAATCCTTTTAAGCTTGGCAGAATATTTGTGTTCCTGCAAGCTAATTCAAACAGTGACAGACCCAGAGCTGTGAAAAGCTTGTTCCAGTTTCCTGAGGTAGAAGGGTGCCTCTGAGGGAGCTACTCTGCACCACAGAGCCAATGTGAAAACAGCCCAAGGGGAAGCTGATTTAGAAGTGGAAGGAACAACTTGATGCTGAGTAATTCCAAGTGAGCACACTGATATTAAATGCAATTCTTACAGGACTCTAAAGCAACCTAGCTGCAGCTCTTGGTTTTGATGTGGTTATGTTGCTGTGTCCAGTACAGTAACACAGGCATCAGGAAGGGTTTCCAGAGTGCCAATACTAGGGAACAGCCCAGGCAGGTGTGCAGGAGGCAGCCCTCCACTGTGAACTCACCCCAGGGTCTGCTTGGTTCTCAGGAAGTCAAAGCAGGGCTCTTCCATGTGCATCTGGAAGGGAGCAGGAATGTGTTACAGGGGAAGCCCTGCTGCAGTCCCCCCTCTACCAACACCTGGAAACAGCCCAACTGCTGCTTTTCCGGCTACACCCACTGGACTAAGAGCTCTCTGGGTCCCAGAGGTCTTCTGGGTCAGTAGATAAGAGTCTTCCCCACTGTCTCTTACTGCAGCACTGGGCCACCCCACACACACTCAGTGTGAGCAATAGTGTGCCATTCAGCCCCTGGCCTGGCCTTAGCTCCAAGCACTGGTTTCAGGGAAGACAGGAGACAAACACTAGCTTACCACAAGCAGCTCCATAAGGGTATATTCCCTTAGGTTCCTGGCACCTGACTAGAAAGAAAAGGAAGAATTTAGTGTGACTTTGTGGAGTTAAATGCTACAGGTCAGGCCAAGGTGAGAGTTGTGGCACACAGCTCAGCCTGCACTGCAGCAAGACATTACAATTCACAGCAGGGTCAGCTAGAAAGTTCTTATTTTCTGTGGAGGCTTCAAGATGGCCCTCAGAGAAGGGCTGAGGACCATGAGATCAGGGGTGAGGGCACCAAGGCACAAACCCAGCTGCTAGCACAGGTACCAGTTTCAGGGCCACAGGCTGCAAGACCCCCCGAGTTAACCCCTTAACCCAAGGGGCTCAGTGCACTCTGGGATGTCCCCATGCATAGACTGCTCTCCAGGCTGGGACAGAAGTACAACCAAAGCACCAGCAGCTACCAGAGGGAATAAAAAGGCCAGTACACAAGAAGCTAATGCATTACCTGATAATACACTGTGACTTCTGAGTTGGAATCACCTTTGTTGAGAGTTTTCACCTTACAGAGCAGATGAGTATTTGGCAGATCCACCACCCGGAACTGAACTGGGCAGGGATGGGTCAGGGGAGAAAACTGGAGCTTCCTGAAGGGAGCACAAAGAGCAAAGTGTCAAACAGCTGCTCACACCTTGGCCAACACCAGAACAACACCCAGGCACTCACTAAGTCTGACATTATTTTCCCCTTCCCCAAAGGAGAACACAGTTCTGCTTGAACTGCCACAGTGACCAGTCCTGCACCCAGGAGGAGTGAGGGAATTCCTGCACTGCTCCCACCCCAGCCTCTTCCTCCAGAAAAAGAATCATAACTTGATTACAGTTTCCACATCATGAGTGGTAAAAGAGTCAAGAGATACTCACTGAACAACATAATTCAGGAAATCCTTTGCTTCCTAGGAGAGAAAACAAAGTTTTATTTAGAAGATAATGCATTGCTGGACAGAGTGACTCCCTGAGCCAAGAACAGATGAGCTCTGCTGTGCCACCTAGATCCCTGCCCCTTCACCTTACCCCAGGTCCCTCTGGACACCCCTGCCCCAAGCTGCAAGAGTCTCCAGGCAGTTTCCTGCACTGTAACTTCTCCAGAATGAGGCTGCAGAAGCCAGGGAATGGTGCCAGCAAAGTGGGGGCTCCGAGATACCCAGAGCAGCCCTGGTTTAAAATGCCCAACAGAAACATGTGTGACCTAGGCCCAGGGTAGGAGCCTTCCATGAATGCTGCAGACGTGGGACAAGACTGAAGATGACTGGTCCTAAGGGAGGTTTGATCAAACCACCCAGCCAGGATAAATGTACTTCGAGAGAAGCCTCTTCCCATGGCACCACCATGGCCATTTTCAATACCAAATACACCAATGCAAATATGACAATGGGTGGCAACAGGGGCAAGAGGCCAGGGGCAGATTTCCACCCCATTTTTCCCCTCTCTGCAGCTTACATCCAAACTACTGGAAATTTCTGTTCAAACTGGCACCTATGGACTCCCCAATGGCTTATTCAGTCAAGCACTCCAGAGCTGTCAGGGGTGAAGCTGTGTCTGGTGTTAGAGAACATACTGAGACCAAGCCTGAATGCGTCACCTTCCAAGCTGCACTTACTCTGCTTGTGAAGTTTCCTTGCACGAGCCCCTCTACGAAGAGCTGGGATTTGAAGGCCTTGACAAAGGAGGACAGGGCCTGGATGGACAGGCCACTCAGCAGGGTCTGGTACTTGTGGATCATGGACCAGCGGCCGTGCTCCAGGATCAGGAGACGCATATCCCTGTGGTGCAAGGACAACAGAACCACAGGCTGGCAGCTGCTGCTTCATCTAACAGACACCATTCCTGACTCAGGCTCCCCAGAGCATTGCCAAGGCTGACTCTGCCCTCTCTCTGCACCCGCTGCTGGCTGCAAGTTGCCTTGGAACAGCAGCTACCTGGATGTCCAGCCTGACCCACGGCTGACAGGCTGGTTGCAGAGCTGACTGAGCTCTAACCCTGGAACAATCTCTGTGAGCACAGAGCAGCTCAACCTCAGCACTTGCTGCTCAGCCAGTTGTTGCCCTCCTCCAGAACTTACTTGGCCAGAGTCTCGGGTTTGATGAGGATGTTGAAATATGTTTTCTTCAGCTGCTCTGTTATCATTTCAAAAACTGCTGGAGTAAAGTTGAAGTCAGACAAGTAATCAATGATGAGCTGAAATAGAAGCTGTAAAGAAAACACTTTTTAAGTACAGGGTCGATTTTTTAAATATATAAAAAAACTCAAACTATTTAAGATTAATCCTATTAATAGTTAAAAAAAAATTAATTTGGTCAACATGTTATGAAATGTTATGAAATCCACACTCCTCAACTCTGTTACATGTTCTTCACTAAGCAATTCCACACCAAACTAGAGTAATTTCTAAAGGGCAGTATTTTTAGCAAGTCACACTGCACCCAAAATGAGTTCAGAAGCTGTAACCCTGCAGTCACATTGTAACCAAAGCCTATTTTCAGACACACCTTTCCAGACAGCATGGAAATGGCCTCAGATTCTAAGTGGAGAGACTAACAGAGTAGGAGATTCTTGGCTCTTTTTAAATGAGAAGGTGTTAAAGTCTTAATGAAGATACAGTTATTAATTAAAGGAGATGTCTCTTACAGTAGTCTAAGGCCAGAGTTTGACTAAGTGAATTAAGCTACATCTTTATACACATAAGCACATGAAAAAGCATTTACTGCATCACCCTGTAGCTGAACAGAGACACACATTTTCCAATTTAAAATACCCCACCTATACATGCAAAGCTCCAGCTGCTAGGAGAAAAAGCACATCCACTGGAAGGCAGCAGATACAACAGCAGTACTTACAGGTAGTTTATGATTGAATCCTTTCACTCTGATGACCAAGCCATGCTCTCCTGCTACAAGCTTGTATTCCAACTGGGCAACGTCTGCTTCGTAAGCTGGTTCACCAAGATTGTGTGAAAGGATGTTTACAAATGTATCAAACAAAACTATGCTGGATGGAGAGAGGGGCAGAGGGTTAAAAAGAAAATAATTTTAAAAAAGATGGAATAGAAATAAAATCAAGGCAAATGAGTTTGATGGTACACACAAGAAGTTCTCCAACAGGAATAAATACTTGAGTAAAATAAGATTCAAAGACATTTTCAACAAACCTGGAAATACAGAATGCAGGTTTCCCCTCTGCCCAGAAAGGACATGACACTACTTAAAGATTACTTTGACATTCAACTATTCTTTGCAATGAATAAGACTCCAGCTTCACATGATTTACAATTCCTTCAAGGTAGGAATGCATGTTATGCCAATGCTCAAAACATTGAAAAATCACAGAAAATGAGATTATTACACTTTGTGTAAAGGAATGGGGGGGGGTGGACTCAGTTACACTGAAGACTTAAGCAGTGAGGTGATTATCTGTCTATCAAAACAACAAGAAACAGGAATACAGAGCTAATCAGGCTGCACAACATGGAAACTGCAGCCCATGCTGTCACAGTTTTATCACTGTCTGGATTCCAACTCCAAATCCAAACTAACAAAGCCCTGAAGTATAAAGGCTGTAATCCTGAGGTCTAGTAATCCTGAGGTCTAATAATCCTGAGTCTCACCAACTGCCTCACAGTCAGTTTCCAAACACTGCCAATTGCCTCTTCACCTGCTCCTAGAGCTTTCCAAGTTGCTGGTCCAGGACAGGACTGTGGATTGCTCTTTTCAACTCCTCTAATCACTTCCTTCTGCACTGCTGCTGTTATTTTTTCCCAGCCTTGCACTGGGGTATTAACACAGCAGGAGACTCCCTGGGTCTGCTGGCTACAGTCACATCCTGCTGCAGAGCCACCCTGGCCAAGGCACAGGCCAAACCACAAGGAAGGTGTGTGAACATGAGAAATGCCTTATTCTATCCCAGTTTAAAATCAATTTCACTTCATGGCTTTCACTAGGTAATGTAGCTACTCTGCAAGATAAGCATAAATAATACAATCCTCACTTCTCTGCAGACTGCTGTATCAATGGAGAGATCAGGTGGAACCGAATGTAACCTGGTGGGGAAAAAGAAACTTCAATGAGCAACTGTATAAACAGTGACAGTTCTCTAAAGATACATCAGGTTGTTGTTTGGTCAATTTGAGTCTAATGAGAATGGTCCTTTAGCTATAAGAACATATTGTTTATATATAGTCAAACATCTTCTTCACCCCAAAAATCTTCCCTGAAAAGCAGCATTTGTTAGAAAACACAAAGCTGTGCTTTGTAGAACTAACTCCCATGGTGTGGCCAATATAAATAAAACCTCCAGAAAGCATCTGTTTAACAGACACTAAAACGGTGACATTCTGATAAAAACAGGGATATATTTTCCACATTCAGATCCAGGGGCTATTTTTCTGTAGTAAGAGACTACAGTCTCTTCTCATTAACATGTTCTTTGTTCTCAAGCCCTTGTCTCAGTATCATACTCTGTCCACAGGCAGACATTCAGAAGTCAGGATATTTATTTCAGAGACTCCATTTTTTAACCTGACAGATCATCAGGGTTTCTTTGTTGCAAGATAGTTTAGTGCTTCTCTGTTACTGTAGCTAATAAACATATCAAAAGGACCATGCAAAAGCTGTCAGTAAACAGTGAGTTTAAATGGTGAACACTATATCAGGTGCTATTTGCCTTCAGACAAATTCCATCTGGCAAAAACAGGGAGTTCCTATTCTTCAGCAAGCCCTAAGGCATTTATTTACCTTTGGGGATTTTGAATTTATCATCCTTCCTGTACCAGAGACAACCTTGCTGCGTGCTCAGAGTTTTGACTGGATATTCTGTCTCAGGGCTGTCAGCAACTTTCAAAGCAAAGTCAGTGGCTAACAAAGAGAAAAAAAATCAAACCAACACCAGGAGTTAGTGAGGTTCCCAGACACAGCCAGGCTGCATGCACACAAGTCTTCAAAATTACCCACAAAATAAATTTTTCCCCTCCCAGTTTGCTATATGGTAATGATTTCCTGGAACAAGAACATGGATTTGTCAGTTCCACCCCAGAACAGTGTCTCAGCAGCAGTGCAGAAGTGGCCACATTCCATTCCATTTGGGATATGAGCTATGGGTTTATTTTCATTTGGGTTTAGCAGCAAAGCCAGGGGGTATTGAGATGCTTTCAAAACTAGCAGGATTAAGCAAGTAAAAACACTCTGTTCTAGAGTGTCTGGAGTTCTGTATTAACTCTGATTGTGAGAGGCTTGCTCTGCTATGGCCACATGATTTCTAAGTTTACACCTTAAAAAATCCTCGGGTCTGAAGCTTATAAAAAAAGAATAAAAAATAAAATTCAGGTGAACAGAGCTCTCACATTTAACTTGCAAAAACAAGCTGATGTTCAAACAGAAATTAAGACTTTTTTTTCTAAACCACAGCAAATTCTCAAATAAATTATTGGGGGAAGATTTCACTCATGCTTAGGTGCCTTACCTATGTATTTGTTTTCTTCTGGAAGGTGTAAATTCTCATTTAACTCAAAGTCACTGGCCCATAAATTACTCCAGTATTTGTCAATATCTATTAAAACAACATGAAATGCATTTAGCCCAACAGGAAGGTAATGCCACCCTATTTCCCAGGCCATTCATCTCATCTCTTAGCTAAAGCCATGAAGATTTGCAGTATGACAGGAGTTTCTGTGCCACCAGATTCATCATGACTCTAAATCCCTCTCCACAAGCTCCCCTGGAGCAGGACTGAGGCAGTCCCATTAAGAAGTAAATCAAGCCTGTCTGCAGTAGTAATCCAGCTACCAACATGCCCCATCCTTCACGGTTTGTGTTCTTTTCCCTGTCTAGGACTTGAATAGCAGCCAAGTGGAGGGCTCCCTGGTATCCACACCTCCTAAAGAACTGCAAGCTACCAAGGGGGAAATCAGCTGATACCAAAGAAAGAAGAACAATTAGTGAGTAGGACGTAGTGTTTGACTAATGATGACAACAAGGCACTGAGGAGTCATTTCCCTACTTGTGTGCAGTTGTATGTTCTGTTGTCACCCTTCTAACACCCCTAATGAACCACCCAGACATGCTGTAGGTTTCTGCTGCTGCTTTACCTTCCATGCTGTACTGTGTTCCAAACCACCTCTCCTTCAGATGGCACTGGCCTTCGTTGGCAGCAGACAGCAGAACAAGATTGGCTCTCTGAGGAGTGAGCTGGTTAAGGGCATCAGCAATGATCTACAAGAGAATATTTCAGTTCACATGTGACTCTGGCTCTGCCTGACCCAGCAGAGACTTCTGAGTCTGAACATATGAAGAACAAGATATAACAAGCTTAAAAAAACCCCTTCCTTTCCAAGTGAAGAATGACTGATTCAATTAACACCAAACCTGTGCCTGTATTATCCCCAATTATATGCCCATGTATGTGCCTACATGCTACAGAATGCCCACATTTTCCTTGTATCAACACACATCAGAGCTCAAAGAATATTTACCTCAGGCTTGTATTCAAACAAGAGCTGGTCTCCTGTCAGGAAATCCTCCTTTGGAAAGAGCTGCAAGTTCTCACAAAGGCTTTCCACATAGTCCACTGGATCTGTCTGTAAGCAGATGGATAAAGCCATTGTTCATATCTATCAGTCCTGTTCTGAGAGGAGCTTGACTGGTCAGGGATGTTAAGCACAAGCTGCATGCTTTGCTTGTTACAGCAATTAATTGGTATTCAACTAAATAGACTTCATAACCATGTCTAATGCTCAGGACTCTTCTGAGAATCACACCCCCCTAAAAAAACCCAACAAACCAGACATCATCTTTAGAGAAGAAATGGCCTTGAGCCTCTGTCTATCATCATGAAACCTACTAGGTTAAAGACCCAGCAGAATGTACTCCCTGCCTCCAGGGAACACCAGCAGAGTCCTGCAATTCAAGTTGTTTCAAAGCTTTTTGTGTTCTTTTATGGTTTACCCACGTCAACACAAACCAGTGGATCAATACCTGTTCCTGGTAGTGAAATTCATTAGCTTCAATCTTCTGGATTTCTTCCCATATTCTGTAAAAGAGAAGTGGATTTCCTCCATTATTCCAGAACACATATATCAAGAACCTGAGGAAAAGCAGTCCTCTAGGAAAGGCATCAAGGTGAGTTCAGTGATTCATTCAGGTACAAGATACAGAAGCCAGGATTACACACCCTTTCCTTCTAAAAGGGCATTTCTCAAACTGTCAGAAAGTTTTGCTCTTTTCCACAGAGGAAGACTTAACTACAGAGTCCAAATCTGACACCAGTTTATGGCTAACTCCAGAACACCACAGTCCTGACTGCTACAGATCTGGCTCAACAAATTCATTTCAACAAAGGCAGAACTGGGTCTTGCATCTACACTAGTTCAACTTATTAAAATTACAATTCAGATCTTGTAAGTCAAGTTAAAAGCACTAAGGAAAAAGCGTAAACATTTAGCAAATTGATTTTTAACCTTTTTTATTTTAATACTTTTCCCACCAGACAAGCTTTACTCCTGACTCACTGTGTGTGCTCCAGCAACCCCACAAAAGTGCAAACGCTACAAATGGAGGGATAATGGGGAGCAACAGTCTCTCAATGTGGTGCAAACACTTGCCTTTTATCTGGCCCTCTTTGCTGCAGCATCTTCACATACTGAAATACAATGTGAGCCACCTGCAGACAGAAAAGAACAGAGTCATCTTTCCAAACATTAGCAACAGAGTAAGAAAACCAAGCTGCAGAAAAACAAACCTCGTAGAAGTGCTTGTAACCCTCATCAGTCAGAGTCACTGAAATGCTGAAGATGGAGTAAGTGGAGTTCTGTTCAAACCCTGTCTCACCATTTCCTCCATATAATGCAAGAGCCCAGAATCTAGGGAAGAGTTAAGGGCACTTAATTACTCATTTCAGCCTTACTGGAGCTTTGTTACAAACAGCATTATCAGAGCTTCACTGCAGTGGTTTTCAATCTGTTCACAGCTTACACAAAGCTTTTTTAACATCAAGTTGTGAATCTCAGCACAGAGAACTGAAGAAAAACAGTGAAAAACCTGTGGGAGATCTCAAACATCAGTCACAGATCAGAAACCACTTATTTCTCATCAATTTAAAAGAATATCACTACAAAACACTGATATAAAAAAGCAGACTTGGGCTGTTTTTACATATATAGAAAACACTTATATACAAAAAAAGAGTTTTCCTTTCTTTTAATCATATCAAAGCCTTTAATTACTATGCTTTAAAAATACATACTTTTTTCTAAGAAGAGAAAGAACACTGCCTTTGCCTTCGTGTCCCACCAACCAGGAAATATAATGAAGTGGCTTCACCCTAAGGGAAATTTCAAGATTAAATGTCAGGAGGTAATATGCTTCATAGAGAAAAATCCCTAGCCAAATGACTATAATATACACTGTCTGCCTCTTCGTGGCAAGTTTTGTATTTTAAGCCAGCATTAGAATAATAAACTGAAACTGTGGGAGTTCAGAAGATCATGACTGATCTGAGTCAGTGAGGAATGACATTAATCAGCTGCAGAGCAATTGCATGCAATGGATAGCAGGAGCCCTGTCTGCAGCAGCTGCATTGATTTTAGCAATGTTCTCCTAGCTGAACCAAAGTAATCTGTAACCCAAAGAAATTCTGTTCTTTGGTTATAAATTATTCACAACAGAAATAGTAGAAGTAAAATGCAGCATTACCATACCTGTAATACTGTTCCTGTGGTGGAAGTGCCCAAGTGATGCTCAGTGAATGGACTTTCCTGATTGGAACAACTGGACACAAATATATTAATGGAATATAAATACACAGGATCAGACATAAGATTAGAAATTTAATATAATGCAGACAGAAAAGTTACTCAGAACTACACAGAATGATTCTCCAGATTTGATAGATCACACAGAGAAGATATGAAGCCAGGTATTCAAAACATTGAAGCCTCTTTTACTGACCTCTGTAAAGCTTGTGAAATTCTGGTGTGTCAAAAGGCTGAGTCAGGTGGCCAAAGCTGGGTTTGGGTAAACCACTTAAAGGCAAAATGAAAGTGTGATGTTACTGGCAGGGATCCAAGGCTAGGGAGATAATCCCAAGGCATAAGCACTCCCAGCCCTGCCCCAGACAGCCCTTAACAGGGAGTGCAGCCCAGGACACCACCAGTCCAAGGTGCAAGGGAGCTTGGCAGCCACCCCTGCTCTGCCCACACAGTGATCACCCAGGACTCAGCACATCAGCTCCTCCCTCTTCCCCTGTCCAAGGCAAAGGAAAGCCAAGCACAGCAAACAGCTTCCTGAGCTGGCCCTGCATCCACAGAATCCCAGTGGATGGCCTTGGGAGGAAGGTGTCAGGAAAGACAGACATGTCTCTGTGTGGCATTGGACTGTCACAGAAGCATTTTCAGGTGCCACAGAAATAAACATCTTGCAAAAACAGAAAATGAAAGGGGAAAGCAAATACTTCCAAAGTTAGTAAAGCAGGGCACCCTTTTTAGACAACATTCTGGAGTGGATTAGAAAAAAAAAGATCATGTTCTACCCAGTTGCCACCCTAAGGATGACACTTAAATTCAAGGTACAGTGTTCATTTATCTTGCTGCTAATTATTTTTGACACATAGAATAGCTTGTGTTGCAAGGGACCATAAAGATCACCTGGAGATAAGCAGTGTAAAATAAGAATCTAGGTCTGAATGGTTTATCATCAAATCAAGGCATGGGCAGATATTAGCAAACACTGCTGCAGGTGAGCACCACACAGCTTGCAGGCTAAACAACTGTTAAGAATAAACAAAATCCTCCTGAAACAATTCACGCCAGTCTTTAATTTCCAAAGTTGCCTTTTTTTCCCACCCCCAGATAAGAATGTTAATTAACAAATGTTAATTTCCTCACTTTCTCCAGCAAGAGGGTTTTTTTAACTTTCATATCAATACAGATAATTTTATAATTCGTAATGCCTTTAAACATCAAAAGAATCTTACTTATTTGGGATCTCAGAGAAGATTTCTGTCACCCACTTTTCCAATGTATCCAGTGTTTCTAATAAGGAGAGAGAAAAAAGACAGAAATGCCATTTCCTGAAGATCTAAGACAAATCCTTTATCTTGTTCCTCCAGTTCAGCTATTTTAAAGAAGCTGCAAGTCAGTATTTTTAAAACTGTTCTAAATTCTCTGCTTCAAAGCTGTTGGTTTGAGCTAATTCTTAATATTCACTGAACTATATATTTGGTCATAGCTTTGTTTTTGTATGTAGTGCTGAAATCTCAGGCTGATACAACTGGGATTTAAAGTTCAGCAGTATCTGGTGTGACTGTGAAAAGGAATTATCAACTTGAGGATCTAGGAAATCAACAGCACTTGGTGGACACATTCCATCAGCCCAGAACAGCCAGAGCACACAAACCAGTGTTCACACCCAAATCCTGCAGTGCTAGTAATTCCTTCTCCTCATTCTCTTTCTAAGGGAAATGTGTCAAGAACAAAAAGTTTAAGGGTGTTTTTTGTAAATGACTGATTGGAAACTGTTTGAGTCAAGCATTCTGAATTCCCAGAGTGGGGCTGTACATGCTAAACAACAACAGAAGGCAGGACAGGGTGGGGGGATCACTGTTTTATCACAATTTTCTTCCCAGTCACCATAAGACACATACCAATCCATCACTGTGTAAAGGATTATTCAAGAGGCATTCAATGTCCTACACAGTTTACAGTCTAGACAGAAAATAAGAGCACAGGAGAGGGAAAGAATTCCCACCTCTATTATTACCATCTCCATTTTACAGATGGATGTTGCAACCAGTTTTAGCATCCAACAAAACCCCAAAGTGCAGCCTAACTCAAATACACACAATTATTCCTTTTCAATTGCAGGTCTCTCCTCTATGCTTAACTTCTAAGAAATGTCTTTATTCTCAGCAGAAACCCACAGGTCTGAAGTTATTTGCTGAAATGAAAGTCAATTCTGTTTGTATTGAATTATTCAGTCTGTAGGGGTGAAAAGAACCTGAAGACACTCTATTCTTCCTAGAGCAATGTGACTTACTTTAAGGCCTCTTTGAAAAGAGCTCCTAACAGAACAAGACAACTGTGAGACCCAGTCTGTCTCCCCATCATTTTCTGGAATGTTCACTGCTGATGGCAAAGAAACCAGCAGCAGAAAGCCACAGAGGAGGTCTGACTCCATACACCCACAAGATGCTTTTTAAAAACACATCTTTGAGATTTTACCTTCTGCGTTAATCTGCAGCCTATTAATCAGCTTCAGTTAAAAGTTTCTCAAGCAGTGGCAGGATGACAGGAACACAATTGCTCAAGTCTTGTTTCATTGGGAAACCAGGCTAAAATCTACATGGAAATACCTCCTGCAGGACTGGTCAATCCACTGAAGCAGCTTGTGCCAAAAGCACTACACAAACAACTGCCTGTTTTTAAGGAACAGCTGGATGTTTTTACCTTTGGATTGGACAACTAAAGTCATATATTGAGCAGAGTAATGGCGCTGCCAGAAGTCCCTCAGTCTGGTGTAGGTGTCAATGTTATTCTTTTTAGGCTCATGTTTGAGGGTATCTGCATTACCTGTGAACAATAAAAGGTGGTTAGTTACCTAGATGCTGGTTATGTCAAGACCAGACTTAGAATTTCTTTTCCTCCCCTGGCAGTGAATCTAATCATGGTAAACACTTTAAAAATACTAGATAGAAATTTGGAGTTAAAGGAATGTTAACTGAAATTTACTGCAATTTACATCTTCTGATTTCTAGTTCCCATGATGAAGACAGTTGATATTTCTGTGACAAGAGAGGACAGAGTCCTGCACTAATTCCCTCACCAATGGAACCTGCAGAGCAGGGGTGAGAAAGAGTGGAAAATGACACTGAGTATGTCAGTACAGAACCTCAGAAAGATGGTACACATTTCAAAGCTAGCTACCTCTATTACTCTGTATTATCACCTGCACCACAAGGTTGAGGGAGCTATGGATTCTGCACTGCCCAGGAGAGGATGGACCAATTTCCCTGCCTGGGAAGATCCACTTCCACAAGTTCAATAGTGAGCTATTTTGAAAAGCCTCCTTAGAGACAAATCCAAAAATACTTTATTTTAATAGCACAAAACAAGCTTAAGCAAGATATGACTCAGAGAGCACCACCTTTACTTTAACAGAAAGTTGTATGATTATGCAAGGCAACCTAGCTTTAACATAGGCAAGAAGCAGTTCCAGAATAAAAACACCTTAAGCAGACAGCTTTTGTACTTAAACATTTTACTGTGAAATGAAGAATTGCTCTACTATTTCTGAGAAGCCTTGTGTTTGCTGTGATAAGATAGCTCAAGTTAGTGCTCCTTTTAAGTGGTTGAAAGTTCAAGTATTATCACCACTTTGTATTATCAATTCAGAACTTACCCCAGAAAAATTTCTTCATAGGGTGTCCAGGCCTGGCAAGACTCCCAAACAACATTTCCTTTCTGTTTGCATCAGAGGGTCTTGCCAGCTGATACTCTGTTGAGGAATGTGCAGTGGCATGCATCAAAATTTGAGGTCATATTCCCACAAAATAAAGCAAAAACTCATTATTTAAACATTATGGCAACACAAGGCTATCAATATTCCACAGGGTCAGACCCTGCAGAAAGGACCAGAACACAATTACAAACCTGCTCCTCCCATATATTAAACAGAACTTGGAGCCTAATAATGAAATAAAACATTGAAAGCTGAGCAAGAGAACCAAAAATGTAGTTTTACATTCAGTTTACACTGATCCAAACATGGGATTCTGCCAAAATCAAGACTTTGCCCTCTTGAACTCCATTTTCCTGTTCCTGTTTTTGCTGGCAATGTGAGAGAGGCACAACAGAGTGGCCAATTAATTCTTTTGGCCCCATTGTTCTGTGGCCAGCTCATCAAGCTGACAGTCTCCTGGGCAGCTCGTTAATAAGGTGTAAGTGCACAGGAGGGAGGGGATCTGCACAATGAAGGCAGGGCAAGGGCAAGCAAAGGCACAAATTTGCTTAAGCTGCAGAAGAACCACACCTTAACTCAAAGGCAGCTCCTTGTTTATATTGACACTCATCTAAATTCAAAGATAAAACTGGCCACTTTTCCTTGCCAGAAGACAGATGAAGACAGTGACTTGGAATAATTCTTTCAAACAGGTGCCAATAACTTTTTTTTTTTTCTCTGAAACAGTGAAGTTTTGTAAGCAGGCTGGAGTTGTTCACTACATATTAGAATACCAAGGGAACACTCCACTCACTTCTATGCCTGGTTCCATTTCCCTCTGTGAAGTGACTGTAGGTAAGGTGTTAGAACAAGGAGGCAAGTACAAGCACCTCAACTCACTGTTATTAACTCCACACAGGACTGGAGTCCACTGGGGCTGTGCTGAAGCTATGCTGTTCATTGAAGAGCATCCACATGCTCATGTAGCTTCCCCACCAGTTGCTGCCAAACCAGTCAGCATTATTAGTTTCTAACTCAAGAAACAAGATGCTAAACTCCTGCAGTGATAGCCAAACATTCAGTCTTTCTCCTGTGACAGCCACAAAATGTAAATCAAGAGTTTAATACCTCTGTCCTCTGTCAAGTTAGGGGAGCTTGACTGAAGTGCTCAGAAGGGTAGTCCAGAAACAACTGAACAGTGTCATGAAACAGGTTTTGTTTCTTTAAGATGGGCTACACACAGGGTAAGTTGCTCTTACTTACCACTGTCTACAGCCTCAACTTCTCGGTCTATTGCATCCCTGATCATCAGTGGGTGAATAAAGAATTGTGCCCACCTATGAAACAGAAAAACTCATCATTTTTCTATTACTATTAAGCCATGGCAAAAAAAAACCCAAACAACCCAGCAATGAAACCCAACAACTATTTCAGTTTATAATGTTGCTTGTCTTACAAGTTATTTCATTTTTGATTATACAGTGACTTAAGGAAAGATAAAACCCAGTTTTGTGATACCATCAAAAACCAAAGACCTTTACATGTTACAATGATCACACCAGACCAGAGCAGTGATCCATCTAACCTGATCCCAGGCTCTAACAGGGACCAGTATCAGATACTTCAGAGAAAATCCTCAGTTGTTCATTAGGAACATGACCACAGAGAAAGTTTCTTCCTAAATTCAGGCAACAAATTGTTGCTTTATGTCCTGAAACATTAAGTTTTTTAATCCATTGCAATCAAAAGTAAGTGTTGTCATCTAGATAGAGCAGAGCAATGGAAAGGGAGAGATCCACCATGCTTGGTAAAATGTGCAAACACTTGTTCTTGCCACCATCCCAGGAATGGATTGTAAAGTCATTTCTTGTCACTGAACACAACCAGGCCACCAGGCAGGGTTCTGCTGTCCCAGTATATCCCACAGCACAAACCAGCCAGTTCAACACTGGATGGCAAAATAAACATCCTTGGCTGCAGAGCCTGGATTGGGTGAAACGCTTGTACTGTAACTTGCAAGGCTCCCACCCACTGTGATGAATTAAGACTTGGAAACAGAACAAAAAATAAATAGAAAAGACACTAAGTCTTTCAGGATAGATACTTCAAAGGATGAGTCACTGGGATTCTGGAAGCATTTCCTCTCTGAAAAGCTGCCACATTGCATAAGATTTCTCATCATCAATGCTGCTAAAAAAAATAAATCAAAAAGCTATGTGCATTAAAACTTACATGAGTGCTGTGTAATCACACAGTGGCCACACCAGCACCATCTCAAAAAGAGACAAAACCCAAAGGGAAACATCATTTCCTTGCATGAAATATGGACTGTAGCAGCACAGATACCCGTGGAAGTTCAGCAACAGCCTTAATCATCCCCAAATGAACTGCACAGCTCCACCCAAGCTTCTGAGGCACATCCAAACGTTCATTACCACCTCCTCAGCATTTACAGGCAGTTACCTATCCAGTGCCTCTTTGAAGTACTTCCTCTGCACATCAAACTGGAAGACAGTCCTCTCGCAGTCGGTGGAGGCGTTGTCACTGCCCCCGTGCTTCTTCAGGAAGGCGTCAAACCCGTTCTCATCTGGGTACTTCAAACTGCCCATGAAAACCACTGCAACAAAAACCAGCAAGCTCACCACAATGCCACCTGTTTGTTCTTCTCAGCTGCAGCTGTAGCAGCCGCTCTCCTGCACGGTGTGATCCCCAGCTCCCATGCAGAGGTTAGGTACTGAACAGGGTCAGGGTGGGGAATCTGCATCTAGCAAAAGGCCCAAACATGCTGAAAACATCAGTTTTTCTAGGCCTGCCTGCCCCCCATCAGTCAAGAGCAGTATTTTCAGATACACCTGCTCAGACCTTCCAGTACCTGAAGGGGCTACAGGAAGACTGGAGAGGGGCTGTTCATGAGGGCCTGGAGTAAAAGGATGAGGGGTAATGGGTTTAAATTAGATTTAGATTGGATATCAGGAAGAAGTTCTTCACCTTGAGGGTGGTAGAACAGTGGAATAGGCTACCCAGGGAGGTGGTTGAGGCCCCATCCTTAGTGAGGTGAGGTTTGACAAGGCTCTGAACAGCCTGGTCTAGTTGAGAGTATCCCTGCTCACTGCAGGGGGGCTGGACTAGATGACCTTCGGAGGTCTCTTCCAGCCCAAACCATTCTGTGATTCTAAAAATGTTTTGTGTTTTCTGTGCCTGTGTTACTAACTCAACATCCTTTATTAGGGAGATAAAGGTCTGTAACTCCAGCCTGCTTTATAAAACCACAGGTAACATATTCCCCCCCATGTTTAGTGGTGAACAGAGAAGTGTCCCTTAATGCACAGCTTGGCTAAGGGTAGGAGGCACTTTCTCCCACAGAGTTCCTGATTAAATCAGTATTTTTATACAAACACATGTTTATTGAACTGATGGAAATAAATTCTGGGGTAGCTGAAGCAATACTAAAATAGTACAGAAATCCAGAGGTAGACAGGAGTCATTTTGCCCTGAGGAAGATAAATGAGGAGCAGATACATACTGTGTTCCAGGAAGTGTGCTAATCCAGGCAGATCTTCGGGATCAGAGAAGCTGCCAACAGCAACGCAGAGGGCTGCTGCAGACTAGAGAAGAGACACCACTCAGTAAAAGCTGCTCAAGAAACACTTCATGAAAATGACAGAAGATAAATCAGTCAGGACAGGCACAATCAAGAAGTCTAGTCTGAATGCCTAATCACCAGGTTTCAGGCCACAAGAAATTGCATCATGTATTTTTTCACCCTCCAGCTTTAAGCACATACCTGCTTTTCTGTAGAGCCTCTCTTCCGGGTCTCTTCCTTTTCAGCCAGCTCTTCTAATTCACTGTCATCAGGATCATTGAAGTCCTCATTATCTCCTTCACTTTCCTCACCCTCATCCTCCTCATCACAGTCCTCCTCATCAAAACCTTCTCTGCCATCTTCAATCTCAGCTCCAGAGTCATCATCTTCATCACTTTCCCCTTCAGATTCATCCTCAGTTTCCCGTTCAGTTTCATCATCACCATTGTCTTCCTCCTCCTCCGAAGATAAAACAGCTGAGGCACCATCCAGGTAATTCAGATCCGAGATCAAAAGTGCACATAAGCCATTCTGCAGTTTGATATACCTGAAAGAATAATTATTTATGATGAATATGCTCATTTCCCAAATAGCCATTTTCAGAGTAGCAGCAATGTTTGTATTTCCTGTAACAGTTCCGTGCTTTTCAGCTGAGATTTCCTGGTGAAGATGTGATGGCAGCTGAGTGAGCAGGTGAGCAGGTTATAACAGGAAAGTAAAAATGCTCTCTGTTATTCAACAGCTACAAGAATAAGAAGCACTTCAAAGTAGTAGCAGGAGCTCTTCTCCCCCTAAGGTCAGGGACACTGATTAAGGGGTTTATTCTCTCTCTGAAATATTTGAGCTATTAGCACTCACTCAGAGAAATCTCATGTACCCAAAATAGGCCAATGCAAACTTCAATAGCCTGTTACGCTTGTCATGCTCTTGGAAACATATATTATGTGACAGAGTTAAGATCTTAGTCTGACACAAAATAGGCCCCAGAGACTCCACTTTATTTGATTTTATCAAAGCTTTCTATTAACTGGGGTCCAGAGACACAGCAGGCATGTGTTAGAAAGGAGAGATCTCTGCAGGCCACAGTGGGTTGGTTGGGTTACTGCCAAGCAGCAATATACAGAGCTCTCTGTGTGCATGTGTATACACACAGGGGGTTTTTATATGCATGTGCATATATATTTATCTATTTATCTCAGATCCCCCCAAGTCACCTGCTCAGCCCCACTCTACAACTTTTCAGGCTAAGGAATGCAAGCACCAATGCTATGCTTTGTAAGATCTCTGCAGTATTTTCATATCAGACCAGTATTGTGACATCAGACAGTCACAATTTGTCACATTAGCACTTGTTCCAACCTAAAAACCTGTGAGATAATAGGCAGGTGGCATCTGATCCACAAAAAAAATCCAATATAAATCAAATCCATGGTCCCATCCCACAACCCTGGAAAAATCTGAGTTACAGAACAAGTTTATACCAGATCAGAACTTTGCAACGTGGCCACTGTTATAATTAGGCAGCAGCAATTTCAACACAGATTTCCAGCTCAAGCTCCATAGTAAGTACCCAAAAGATAAACAAAGGCATTTGTGTGTTTTCTAACTCCACGGCTCCCAATGTTTCTCACAAGTTTCATTCATGTTTATCACTAAGCAATCCCAGTATTTCCCAGCAATAAAAGCATCTGATCTTATCAATATTCCAATTCAAAATACAAAACCAATGCAAGTTTTGCTTTATACTACAGCTGCAGACCCCCTGCTATGGCTCTGCAAACCACAGACCAGCTGGGAAAAAAAATAAAAAATTACTCTGAGCACTTCCCTCACAACTGAATTTCATGGGCATGTATTTGGAGAAAAGGGGAAAAGGGGTAATGGGAAAAGAGTTAAGCAGTTCTGATCAAAGGAAAAACCACAGTTCCTGGACTACCGAGCCTATGAAAATGGTGGACAAAAAATGATTAATAGATGTGCTAAGTTTATAAATGATGAGCACTTATTCATCAGGAGCTGAGAGCACTTACTCTGGGCCAGGGTTCCATAACCATTAACACCCATTTCACTCACCCTGGCACCCCTGAGCAGCATGAATTTGTTCAGCAGCACAAGTGCCTCGTTGCTCATTCAAACTCCAGCACACGTGTGTGAGGAGCAGAGATGCTGTGAGAGCTCAACAGAGTCAGGGAGAGCAGAATGGTGCTGTTCTTCCAGAAAAACACAAAGCTGTTGAGCTTCAGGCACCCAGCAGCTGTTGATCCTTTCCACATACCTCCATTAAATTAATGGAGGAGATGACAGTAACTTTACATTACTCATCTTCTTGTGGGTGTTAGAGGACAGCAAACATCCAGCAGCAAGGCAATTGCTGTGGAAGGTTATCAGATTTCAATCAGGAGAATCTAGAACAGTTTAGATTATGCTCAGCAAAGGCTCCAAATGACACAGGTGTTCTTTCCTTTTTCCATGTTTCAGGCCAATGGAAAAGGACAAGTGTAATCAATACACATACACAGCAATTAGTATGCAAAATACAGAACAAAAAATGCAATCACATAATGTAGAAGCAGAAGCAAGTAGAGTCCAAATGCTTTTTTGAAGGAAGGTATAGGCATTAATACAAATAAGGCTTAAATAAAAAATAAAATTGTTAAAAATACCATTTAAACACCTTGAAGAAGTTTAACCAAGACTGTTCCCAAAGTTTTTTCTTACATAAGTGATAAGTGTTTAGCAGTTCAGTACTGAAATATGTATCAAGGCATAGTAAACACTTCGGATGTTTTAATTTCCCAGATTATCCAAAAGAAGCAATACAAACCCATAAAATTCCATATATGGATGAATTTAAACATATATTTCAGTAAAGGAACCTACCCAGTCATAGCTGTAGTGAAGAAAACCACTTTGAATGATAACAGCAACTTTTGTCCCATGAAACCCACTTTTGAAAACACCTTCTGTCCGAACTCTTTTATGATCAGTGTATTTGAAAAGATAAATTAGAACATTTTCCACTGCTCAGGCTGATGCCACCAGACAGACAGAGAGATTAAGCCCACTGTGCCTGCTCTGCAGCATTACAGTGTCACTGATGCATGAATAAAGCAAGCAGAGGAGAAAGGGCACACACAGCACCATCCCTTCTGCCACTCTGCTCCCTTTGGAGCCTGCTGCAGTGAGGGGACTCAGTAGGCTTTGCTTTCAGCCACACGGACAGTCTCCTTCCTAAGGGCAACCTTTGTGTCTGTGCAAGGCTCACATCCCACACATGGGGATCAGTCTGAAAAGATCTGACTCTGTGCTTCCAACTGAAAAAAGAAACAAAATCTGTTAAGCACAGAGAGGATTTCTGGAAGATTTTGGTATTAGTTTATCTTATGCTATAAGCAAACACACTGTCTAATTCTCCACATCCAGTGGTGGTTCCTGAGCCTCAAAAACTAGATATCCAGTAACTCTTTTCATGGATTTCCCAAGCCTCATCGCTGGGCTCTTCAGGTAGGAAAGGAAGCCTGGCCTCCTGCAAGTAGCATGAGTAAGAATGTCAGCAGGAGAAGCAGGCAGAGATCCAAAGGAAGCAGCAAAAAGTAGGCCAAGAACACAGGGAGTAAATTTCTCCCTAAGCCAATGGGCACTGTCCCCTTCAGGCAGTCAGCAGGGAATTTCACCATCAATGTCACAGCAAATCCAAAATTCAGTTCCAGGATTAGACAGATTCTCCAGTGGCTGCACAGATTAGACATCATGAAAAGATTTTAAAAGCATCTCTAACAAAGGCTGAATAATTCCCTGCCAAAGAGAAAGCAGCTATCATGGCAACCCTTCAAGAAGGGCTGCCTTCCAAAGAGATCAACCTCCAATGATGTTCTCAGCCAAAGTAAAAGTAATTTTTACCTCAACTTACAGACATATTTGTGTCAAAACTTGGAAGCTCATCTGAAAGGGGAAGAGTAAAAGAGTTTTAAAGTTGCTATCTGCTCAACCTCATTCTGCACTTCAGCTGAAGACTTTTGGAACAGAGCTGTCTGGGTGAGGGCTGTAAACTCACATTTCACTATCACTGTGCCTTGAAACCCCGTGCCACGGTAAAGTCTTTGAACAAGTACTGGGGTTTTTTGATGCAAGCCCCATCCCAATTCCCGCATTTCAGCTCATTCCCTAAGCACACCCGTCAAGCCCCAGTCTTCGTTTCACACGGAAAGTTCCCCAGTTACCAAGACGACCCCGACTTTCAGCGCCCGAGGCTACGGAGTGACCGTGGCGCTGGGGACCGGGACTGGCACCCACCCCCTCCGGCCGGGGCAGCCGGGGGTTCCCTCAGCGGCAGCGGCTCATCCTCCCCTCACCCCCCCCCAGCAGCTTTCCCGGGCCTCCGGGGGAAGGCTCGACGCCGCCAGCTCTCACCGGTACTGCTTGGGGTCGCTGGGGGACTTGACGATGTCGGGGTCGCCGAGGGTGGCACCGGGACCCATGTCCCCGCGGTCCTCCTCTTCACCGTGAGGCGAGCGGCCTCTGGCGTCGCGGCTGCCCTCGCCGGCCTGCTGCCCCACCGCCAGCTCCGGGCAGCTGTAGCTGGACGACGCCTTGTTTCTACCGGGCATGGCGGCGGGGGCAGAACGCAACAGCTGCCGGGCAACGGCACACAGAGGCCGGGCAACGGCACACGCCGGCCGGGCACCCCCCGCCAGGCCCCGGGCCGTC
>JANHGL010014506.1:17209-63145 GCA_024611195.1 Ceyx melanurus | reverse complement strand
ATATAGTTTATCATTTGTATGGACTAGAGGAAAAATATTTTCATGTCTGTATGAGAATTCACCTTCTGCTGTCAAGCCCTGCAGAACATCACACTGAATAGATGTGGTGACCTCAGGGAAGGTTTTATTTCTCAACAAGTTACAAACTTTTCCTGGGATGTGCTAAAGAAGAATGAGTGGTGCTTTAGGACATTAACTGGAAAAGACATCTCCTACACTTTCATAATGTTATATAATGTCATGATTAAATCTTTATGCTTTTCAGAGAATAAAAAAATAATATCCATCTTTTATCTAAGAATAAACATTTTTACTCAATTGTTGAGGAAAACAAGCACACAAAACTACCCCAAACTCTCCAACACTGCAAAATCCCAGTGTGCTCATCTGGCTCAACGTGTCTTGTATATTATTCCTATAAACAACCCCTACCCTAGCACAGGATGCAGGCAATATGATTGATGTATATTACATTTTTACAGGGTGGTATACAGAAAACTGGATCTATAGGAAGCCATTGTCATGTGCTGTTGATAGAAGTTATTCTATAGCTCAAAACCACTGAAGTAGACAGAGGTAGCTCTGATAATAAAGGACTGGAAGCATAATGACACATTTTCTTTCCCTTGCTTGTCTAATTTTGTGGAAAATAAATTGCATTCTGTAGGTGTTAGCTGACCAACGATCTGAGTTTCCCAAATAAATTCTGGAGAACTAGAACATAGCAAGGATTGAAGTGGTGATATGCATCATGAACTTGATTTGCATCTTTAGAAACGTGCAGTTCTTTTGTGTTGGAATGTTTCATGAATGTTCATGAGAACATTACTGTTCAGATACAGAACATTCTTGTATCAGCAATATGCTGGACTATATATTTTCTAAAGAGATTCCCAGCTTTACTTCATTCTGCTTGTTCTTGGGCAGCACAAAATTGCATTTGTAGAGTGGAAGGTGGTATCTCATTGGTACAGTATCTTTTCCTGATTATATCTTGTTAGAAGTTATCACCACGTTAATCAACTGTTTCCACTGTTCCCTGCACATGTCCAGTGCCACCAGAAGAAAAATGTGAGGAGAGAGGAAACTATGTGCAGTGCAAATACCTTTTAGGTACTGAAGTTATAATTGTATACACATGATTTTGTTCTGAGAGAAACAGAAACAAACTTGAGAAGATCACAGTTGTTGAATAGTCACAATGGGTGACTACTGAAGGTAATTGCAATTTTGGATTAAATATGCCTAAGGAAAAAAAATTATATAATTCAAGGTGGCAAAAGTAAACAACTAAAAGTTATTACACAGCAAAATTACTGTTGCCATTACAACATTGTTTAGGCTTCCTTATGTGAGTGGATTCCAATAGAGTGCAATTACACAAATGTGTGCTATTTTTAACATAAACTCCGTGCTTTGTCTTGTAAACCCAGATAATTTAATTCACCCAATGACAGAGATTCAATATTTCATTTAATCCTTAATTGTTGTTCGTCTGACTGGCTTACTGAATGCCACTAGGTCTTTGAGCTGAAGAAGGAACTGTTAATCACTTCATTGTCTGCTATTTAGTTCTCATGTACACAATGTATAGGTGTTTTTCAGACATTAATTTGATGTATGTGCTTTCTTAATGCTCCTAGGAGTTGGAAGGGTACTATTTTCATTTCACAGATAAGAAAGTAAAAAAATTACAAAGCATGGAGGTCAAAAGCTTTTGCCAATCCAAGTTGGATTTTATATATTTAAATCAATGCTCTTAGTTTTCACTGAACCCAAATATACGAAGTCAAGACCCTGGGGATACAAAAACCCCAAACAAACAAAACAGCAAATCAAACAAAACAACACCACAAAGCTACTGCTTACTATATAAACTGTGTAAACCCAGAAATAGTGTCTCAGGAAGATTTCCATAGTTATGTCAAGGAAGACTGGGGGAAAAAAATAAATAAAAAAGTAATGTTTTATTGTTGGGCCAATCCTCCATCAGAACAGTGATGAGCTCTGTCAATGAGACAGTTTTTACCAGTGTATTTGGCAAGTTGCTTTACAATTAGAGAATTGTCAAGTTGATTTTGTGCAACCATCTCCTTAACAATGGGATTTGTGCTGAACTCAGTTCTCATAAATCCATCTAAAAGGAGAGCAGTCAACACTGATCTCATAAATACTCTTTGTGTGGGTATAGAAGCATTCTAGAACATTTCTGTGATTTGCATCATCTGGATTTTAATTTGATTTTAAATTAAAAGTCTGGATGAAGAGATTCAACTGAGATCTTGAAGAGATCTGCTTTGGACCCAGTTGCCATTCAAAAGGGAATATTTGAGGGGATAGTCTTATAAGAATAAGGTAATGGTAAAGATGAACTCTATAAAATTATATTCTAAGGCTTTTTCATTTCAGTAATATGTATTTCTATTAAAGCTTTCAGTTCAGAGGACATGCCTGAAGGGAAAAAGTAATGGTCCCAAAACCACTAGGAACTTATTTCCCTTTTGGGAGAATTCTAAGTTTTGGTGAAGGATTTTTACCTCAGTTACTTGGTTTAAAAATGTGAGTGAAATCCACTAATGTCCAATAAGGAAAGGGGGAGGAAAATCTCCACTTGTGTAGCTCTGCTAAATTCACTGAAGTTAAAGGAAGTATCAGATTTGTGAATTCCTGAATGGTTTATGAAACTGTTTTATGAAGTTTGATTTCTTGTAAGCTTTTGTCTACTATAACACTTCTCTTCCAAGTACCTGAATCTGCTTTTAAGTAATCAATTAAAGTTTGTTGCACTTTCGAGAAAATTTTCAAATCAATATTAACTGTTGAATAGAAACTGATGCTGTGGTAAGGTTACAAATAAGAAAAAACAAAACTTTTTTTTTTAATTAAAAAATAAAAATAAGACTTAGCAGAAAAGGAAGTCATTCAGTGAGGTTTTTTTGAGGTTTCAGTCTGTACATGTTTTGATACTGAACTGCAATTCTAAATCCATTTTTATAATTCTGGGTTTTTTTTAACTACTAGATTAAGGTTTTGAACTCATTTAACTTGGTGACAAAGCAAAATAAACTGTCTTGAGGAATATATTGTGAAGAAATCTGCAACTCTGGTTAATATTCTATCTTCAATATTTTATCTACAGCACAACAATCTTTGATAATATTTCCTGACAAATGAATGTGTCTCCCTCCTCTGACCCAAATCTGGCATAAATACGGTAAGTTGAACATCAGGGCTGTTCATAAACTGAGCTGAACAGACCCCAAAGAATGGCATTTAGGATTGCAATTATGGATTGCATCAACAGTATATCGATGTAAGAATGGACTTCAAATTTATAAATCTTTTCTGTATTAATAATTTGTCAACATACTAAGAAATGGCAAGAAAATAGTCTTTGACAAACCTGTTTCTTAGGCATGACAGTGCAGCTCTAGAGAAAAATAATTCAAACACAGCAAAAAGCCATAGATAGTGAAACAATCTTTCATTGTGAGAATAAAAATGCATTTAGTGATATCATTTAGCTTTTCTTCCATTTATTACTACCCAATTTGATCCTTAATTTAAGATAAATAGCGTGTTAAATGCTTTGAAGAATGCACAAAGACTACTGTCTCCTTTTTTGTCCACCTTTGCTGGAGTTATTAATTATATATTATCTTTTTTAATGTAACATTTTGTACTAATTATCTTCAAAAGATAAGGAGGTATTCTTGTTTTTATAGATATAACAATAGATTTGGGGGTTGTGCTAAAAGTGGCCTGTAATATATCAGATAATCTTCAGAACAGAGGAGAGTCTGTACTGCTTTGTCTCTACATACAGACAAAAAAAGTCAGGTCTGCAAACTGGAGTTCAAAACACTTAAAACTCAGACCACTTAAACAGAGCTGACAAAATGTTTTTTATATATATATATATATATATATTCCTTCTTAGGAATTTTTGATGGGGCAGAAGCTCTCGGGTGCCATCTGAATATTTAGCAATTATATCAGCATACAGAGTGAAACAAGAGTCCATCAGACTCTTGTCATGCCTTTTTGTATGATTTCTCTAGCAATACATGCAGCTTTTATATAAAACCCACCACGTTATTTTCCAACACGATTTCATTCTAGCAGGCATATCAGCATGCAAAGCTCCCATGTTCCTCCACTTTAATGACTGATTATCCATAGTAGCTGTAATAGACCGTGTTGCCTATGGTTGCAAAGTAAAATACTTAGTTTAAGTCACCATAAAGGTGGTTCAAATCCGTAGAAGTTGATTTGAAATTGTTATTCAGTATCTATAGACTTTATTAATGCAGCTTGTTTGATAGGCGATGATTTATAAAGTCTCAATAATGCAGTCATTTGTAAGAGTGTGACTGTTCCATAAAAGTTTCCCAGCCAAATGTTTAAGAAAACTGAGCCTTAAAATTGTGTAAATACTGCTGGAAAGAAGTGATTGCAGAACTTCTTTTGTCATATTTGCTTAGAACTAATAATAATCTTGAGAGCAATAATGTAGTCGCACAACTTCCTAAGAAGTCAGTTTCTTCTTTAAAACACTCCATTAAATTAATCTGTCATCAGCTTGCCTGTTTGCTCAAATATAAACAAGTATGAGTGGATGGGCAAAATTGCTCCACTCGTTTGGAGTATCAGAATCTGCACAATCCAAGTGAACAGCTGACATTCCAGTGATTTTTTTTCCTACCCTCTAGCTACTGTGATTGCAAAAATCTTTATTGGTGACATATTTTCCTAAATACAGAGACAGTACTGAGTTTTGCCAGTTTTAGGTTTCTTCTTTTTTTTTTTTCTATTTTCTATAGAAATTAGAGTCAAGAGCCAATTTTTGATGGCTGTAATGGAGAAAAATACATGGCTTCCTTTGATAGAAATGTGTTTTATTTTCTTTCTAAACTGAAATGAAAAAGTACTTTTTTTTTTTTTTTTCCTTTTGTGCATGGAAAGGGCAAAATGTCCCATGATGATTAGAAGTCTTATTTGAGATATTCATTAAGCCTGGTGTGCATCTCCACTCAATCTTCTTTTCCTAAAACAGAATAAACAATCACAAGCTTGACAATTCTTTCAGTGCAGACACTCAGGATGTAAGTAAACAACTTCTTTAGGTGGTTTGATGGTGCTTTTTCAGAAACATGCCAAGTGTCACAGCGATGTTATTTTGCCTCTGGGAATAAGAAGTAATAAAGCTTTAGATAGGAGTTAGAGGGAAAGGCTACCCTAAACCCAGGTGTTTATATTTGTATCAAATTCATAATTGATAAAAACTTATTTCCCAAATCTCTGTAGGAACTAGTACAATATTGTACTATTGCTAGATTCTACTTATCATTAAACATAGATGAACCTTTGCCACATCAGCTACTGGGAAGGTTAGGAAAGTTTAATGGAGACACTGTACAAATAAACACAGCAATTTCATAGGCTGCATATTTTTTTTAGGCTGGAGAAAGCATGCAGTTAAACTTCTGCACTGATCTTCTTTCTCTCTGTAAAACATACATGTCTGCAGCTCACTTCTGGTTGCATTTATGCAGAAGCATTAGAATGTGTTACACATCAGTGCACAAACTTAAAAGTACTGGAAGAAATTAATACTGTGTACCATGAACATTTCCATAATTACACTGAAAGCACCCAGTAATTAGAGACACTCTATTAATAATGTTACCAAAATACTCTTAAGGACTTCTAAAGAAACTTCAGACTAGTTTAAAATTTCAGAATCCCCAAAGATATGAGGAAGCAGCTAAGTCTGCATTTGATAAAAGTCCAAAACAATCTCACTCCTGCACAGTCAATCTTCAAATTCATTAAAGAAAACTCTTTCTAATTAAAGTTACATCGCATCAAAAATGAATCTAAGTGAACTCATCTGGTAATGAAGATCTTTTCCCTGTTTGCTCATAAGACTTGAACTCCAATGTGTGTTTTTGACAGAATTGCAGAATTCTTCTCTATGCATTTTTCTTTTTTTTTCTTTTTTTTTTCCTTTTTACTGCAGTAGGTGTCATAGAAAAAACAAAACATACCTTTGCACCAAAAATTATATTAATGCTTTACTTTATGAATGCAGGCTCATAGATATCATGTGGAAAACACAGATTGATTTTTTATTAGATGCTTTTAGCAGTTCCATTGGTATGTTGTCCATTGCATTAGGTGTTGGGATTTTTTAATTTTATTTTTTTTTTCATTGCTGTTTTTAGCTTTGATCTAAATGGGGAAAAATTTCTGGTTCAATCAATTCTTCTCCATGGGGCTTTGATAGTCATTGGATGTGCAGAACAGCTCTTCACAGTATTCCTTCCAGCAATAGATGTGAATATTTTCCACTCTCTTGATTTAATAAGTCTGAGTTTTGGATTGGATGTGTGTTGTTAGAAGCCTCACCATGTCAAAAGAGTTTTTCATTTTACCTGAAATTTGCACAGCTTTTCACTATAGGCACTCTTATGGGAGACAATAATCTTTGTCCTTTCCTGACATTCTCTGCTGGGTGCTTTGATATTCAGCAAATAAGAGTACATGTGCATGCTTGTTAGGATGAAAACTATTTGTCTCCTCTAACCTAAGTAAATGACCTTACTTGGCATGGTTTCTGTTTTGCACTATGTAAGTTTAGGAAACTTTTTTCCCAGAGGGGATAGAAGAAAGTTTTGTGTTAATATGACTTTTTCTTTCTCTCTACATCCTTCTTTTTTTAAAAGTCCTTTTTCTTTTTGGCAATTTCAACAGGTCATGCTAAGGTTTGTTGATGCCAGACTTCAGTCATTGTATTTCCCTATCAAATGTAAGCTAGTTTTTCTTCTATTTTCAAATCAATACCTTATATCCTGAAAAATAATCAAACAAGATCAGAAACATGGCATTTAAACAATCCCACCACAGCAGACAAGTGTTCATGTTTAGAGGTAAAACTGCTCTTTAACTCAATTCTGATTTCTAGTATCTTTATTTGAAATAGGATTATTTCCCTAAGTTTACAAAACATTTACGAAAAGTAGAAAGTTTCTCTTTTGTTGATTTAAAAAAATTATTCCTTTATAAAAGCTACTGCCTGCCTTTTTTTTTTTTTTTTTTTTTTTTAAGAGTGTAGAAAATGTTTTCAAAGTCACCCCAGGGAAAGCTCTAAGCCAGAGGATATACACCTTTTCCATTTTTTTCATGCTTCAGGCTAAGATAGTTTGAATGATCCATAATCTGACTGGTGGGCAAAGTATAAATCATGTATGAAAATGTCAGTTGAAATGTTAGTCCAACTTTGTGTCACTAATTGCTTTTTTAAAAAATAATCTTATGTCTGTATCATCTTCAGAAACTGCTCAACATAACAGTTGGAAGTACCAAATACTGAGTTCAGGTATGAGGGGTATTTTTTTGTTTTAGTTTGGTGGTGGTGATGTCTTTTAATGATAAAAAAAGCTGAAGGAGAGATACATGCTAGCTTTTTAATCTGCTTTGCAAGGTCAAGTCAAAACATTAGATATAAGAAGTCCTTTCATTTCTAGTTGTTTAGAGGTATCTTCTAGGCAAAAAAATCCAGGGAAATTCTGAAGTACAAAGGTCAACTGACCCGTGGAATTTCACCAGCGAGTGGAATTTGGTCACTATTTTCAATCAGGCAACACTGTACACCTTTACTCACAACTATTTCAATTCCCCTAAGTTACAAATATGTATTGAGACACTCCAGCACTCATTATAAATGTACCATTTAATTTTCCTCTTTTGTGTTTGAGAGGAGGGAAAAACCCAATCAAATTATGCTATAGTTTTCAGAGCTTCCTTTAGAGAATATGGATCCCAGTCAAGTTTTGCACTATAACAGAAGCAGTGGTGAGTCAACACATACTGCTCTGAAATCTCTCCAGCTTCAAAAGTTCTATTGTTATATTAGACTTTTTTGGTACTGCCAAAACCTAATTGACCGAAATGTACAAAAGCATCTTGCAGAATGGATTTGCTTTTTGCAAGCCATAAAATGTTGTCAATTTTCACATCATAATTTCATATATTGAATAATTCTGATCCTTATTTGTATTTTGTTCATTCGACTTCCATTAGATTGTTTGCTGTACCAAGCTGTGTGCTGTCAATCTACCCACTAGAAAGCAACTAGTGGGTAGAATATAAAAACTTCCAAGGAAAAATACTGATCAGCTGCCTACATCACAATAACATGAATTTCCATACTTCTGCAGGAATATTTTCACTGGACAGTCTCTTCCTTTTTCTCTGTGACTTAATGTCTGCCAATATGAACTCTGTGGCTAAAATGTTTTCAATATTTCCATTTGTAGTTACATTATTTCTCTCACTTGCATATTGATTTTGTGAATATCAAATTTATTATTAAATTCATTCCTAGTCCAGAATCCCTGAAATTGAATTTACTGTTCCAATATTAATACAAACGTTACTTTCTTTCTGGAAGTTCTTAGTCTTAAATCCACATTATTCTTGCATATTACTCTTCTTCCTGTGATGTCCTCCTGTTCATTTGCTATGAATATAAAAGTTTTCATTATTTTTTTTCCCCTACATAGTCTTTAGTTAAATGCAACCTTCTTTTTCCAATGCAATTCTCAAACCAAAGAATTTATTATTATTACTATTACCACTTGCCTTGGGGAAGGCATATACTTTATGAACAAACTGTTTCATTTCCCTTTGCAAAAATAAATTCATTGACCTGCACTATGCTGAACTATGTTAATTTTTCTTATCATTCTGCCATAGAAAGATAAACTAAGGAATTGATAAAATTTAAAATTTTGTGAATGTTACATTTTCACATCCTCACCTCCCTAACTTTACCCCCTCATACAAAACAAATCAATCTTCTCATCCATAGGTGAAAACAGACAAGTGCCCCTTTCTCAGTTCTAAAGATTTTTAAATAAATAAGTCTATTATTTCTAGTCTTTGTAACTCTCTTATTCTCTGGAATGCTAGGTCAGAAACACTGTCTTATTCCTACAACACATTTAGCTATATGTTTAATTATGTCATTTTAATTAAATCCATAATCATAGCATTAATATTTTCTGATATGGGTGATGTGTCAAACCTCAGGATTTATTTACCTGGCTCTTTTTTTCACTCCAAGTAATTTCCTTTATAAGAATGAAAATATTTGCTGTTTCTTCAGAAGATAAATTTGCTTACTATAAAAGACTGAGGCTGAATTCTTTCTTAAAACAAAATTATTTATATCTCTCAATTATACTATCATTCAAATAGATTAAAACTGATTAAAATACGCTTGAGAAAAAGAAAACAAGAATCAAACCTATCATTTTTGAAAATTTATCCTCCTATTCTGAATGATATGAGAATAAATGTAGTGACTTTCCACATACTTTGATAAAAAGGCAGCTCAATACATTTAAAAGATTCCTCTCTATCAATCAGATAAGGAAAAGGCAAATAAAATTGGAATTCCAAACCAATGATTTATTCAGACTCAGAAACGGAATATCTTAGCAATTTACCTTAAAAACAATTTAAATCACATTTTGAATCTGCTTTTAATTTTTTTTTTATTGTTTAATTGCTATTTAAGAGAGTTTGCCATCATTATGTTGAAAAAGGATTATAATCAATCAAAATGCACATAATTTCCACGAAAATATTTTCTTTCCTAATTTAAAGAGGGGGAAAAAAACCTGTGCCTTTATTTGCTATTATTTTTCTTACTTGTCATATTTGCAAAGGTTAGAGAGTGTACTTTTTTCTTCTTTATGAAATTATTTATGAAATTATTAATTTTTCCAGGCAGCCTACAATATTTCTCAGTCTGAAATAATGACTGAAATTCAGAGATTACTGAGCAAGGCAGTTGGAGATGCAATTTTGTATGAGTACTTCTCAACCGTTTAAAAACTCAATAGTTGGGCTAAACTTCTGTTGTAACTCCCACACAGGTATTTAGCTAAAAGAAGCAATTTCAGTATTTTCAGACAAGCCCATGACAGCAATGCATAATTCTTACAATTGTAACACTGATATTACTTTAGACCTTTTTATGGTAAGATTAAAAAAAAATTATGGTTGCACAGATAGATACTATAACTTCTCACTGAATTTGTCCTCTGTTTTACAGAGGAATTCCACTTGGTTTTTGGTTTTCTTTAGAAGTCCTTTGTAGTAGGAACCTGCAGCTTAATTCTTATTAAATATTTTACCAATGGATTAGAAGTTTGAAAGTGCTTTCTCTCACGTAGTGTGGAAATCTCTCTGTGTTTCCTGAAATGACTTCTCATACCTGCAATTAATTTAAAAATATTATCTTGTGAGTTTTCAGGGCACAGAAGTTAAAAGATAAATTGCGTTGCTCATCTAAATGTTAGGATATGCATGCTAATCTGACATTTATAAGCAAGGTATGCAATAAAAACTTTCAGGAGTTAGAAAGATACTGCTCTACACTGGGTGGCTTTAGGCTAGTTGGGACTACTTTTCATGAAACGTCTATTTTCTTTAATTTCTGTCATTGTTCATACACTTGATTCACAACTCTAAATGGTTTTATGTTCCCATTTTACCCATTAAAAGGTCCTATTGACAGTATGGTACTTTATTTCATGGTAGAGTAAAATTTCCAATTAAATGCTCAGATATTTAAGCAGGATTTAGGTTTCATCAAAAAACCTGGGTATAGTTAGAAATACTTTATTGTATTTTAGTATTGCTGATATTTTCTGTTCTTAAGCATAGTTTTCTTATCCAGTATGTGTAATTTGACCAAGTACAGTCCAAGTTTATCTCCCATTATATTTTTTTTTTCTGTGAACTTTAATGTAAATTTAAGTTTCTCCTTGCTCATTTAATATTTGGCTATTGTAGAAGGTTTTTTTTCGTATTTAAGTAACTTCCCCATTTGATACCACATTCAATATCTTTCTTGATATTTAATATACGTATATAGATTTTTGGCAGATCATTTTGTTTCATATCTCTTTTATGTAGGGACATTAACTTATAAAGCACTAAATTCTATAAAGCTAGTTAGTGAGTCCAAGCCCATAAATTCTGAAAAGCAATAAAGCACAGGGGCAATTCAAGTGAATTATAAGAGAACTGAAAGCCTGAGACAAATGTATATGTTCATACCGTTTAGTATTTCAGAATTGAGAATTTAAGTTGTTTTTAAGTAATTATTCATTAAACAGATGAAAAGAGACAGAAAACACAGAAGTGGGAAAAAAAAACCAAACTCAACAAGTAAAATGATAAAAACAAACTCAAAACTTCTGTGATGTTGGATAAAGGTCTGTTACAAAAAGATTCACTCTATTCTTGTTGTGTATGGGTGTGTTCAGTATTAACATTCATGGAGTATATGTTGTTGACTTTACTGTGTTAGATAGATTTGGAATGGGAGTCAACATATTTATCCTGTCTAGGCAGGAACATTTTCTTCATTGAAACCACATGAAATACAGAGATTAACAAAGTCCACAGTGACCAAAATAATTCTCAGTGTGCTCTTTACATCAAAGTTCTGTCCTACTCCTTTCCATTTGGACGCTCACATGGGAATTGTTGGACTCTACATTCATTTTGTCTTGTGAAATCTAAGGACATTGCAGAGTTTCATCATGTTTAAGAAATCTTATGTTATAAATGATGATAAAGCCCAGTACTGTAGAGTTGTCTTGTGGCATCTCCAATCTAGGGGAGCACAGTGCTTAAAATTCTGAGCCCTCGATGTCAACACAGTGTTTCAGAGACCTACAGAACAGTGGATTCACACTGGGTGGAAGCATCAGCATTGGAAATGTCTAGAGCTGTCTGATACCAAAGAACAGGGGAATGTGGGTGTCTGCTGCCTGGATCTTAGCTGTCTGACTTAGAGCTGCACCAAATGCTTCATTGCTTTGCAGATCATGTTCTTCTTGTGAGGGAAGCTGCTTGACTGACAACAAATACACTGCTGCCATATATAAACAAAAACTAAAACCAAAACCAATCCCCCAAGTAAATGAATATAATGGCAGATGTACTTCTCAAAGTTCATTTACTAAGGTAAATTCCCACATTACCAGCAGTATTTCAACAATTATGTAACAGTTGTGCTTTCTTTTCCAACATCAACAACAAAACCCCCCAAAGCTGATGCACTTAAAACAATGTTTTATGCTTGGCCTTGCCTTAAAATCAAAGATTTGGTATGGGTTTTTTTTTGTTTACATGGGTGTAGTAAGTTTAGCTGATAGTACAGAAATATAATGGCTTATCTGGATGTTAGTTAGCTATTGGAAATTCTTGGTTTTCTTCAAAGTTTTGAAGTTAGCAAAATGCCAGCTGGGAAACAGCTATGCAGGAACAAACTGGTTTTTTTTTCATAGTGTAGGGAATTCCAAATCCACTCACATTTTTGCTTTATGCTGATGTCTGTCTACATGCCTGCATGCAGCACAATATAAAGTACTGCTTTGTGTGTGCACGTTCAAGTCAGAATTTTAATTACTGTGCCCCAAATTCTCCATTTCACATTTAGCAGATGCTACTTAACCACTAACACAGACAGGTAAGTAAGCAGCAGTCACTGAACAGACATGCAAGTTCTCCCTGAGCTTCGTTCTATTTACCTCTTCCTCCTGTACTTATGACATTTCCAAATCTTGTATTTAGACTTTTCCCTGCAAAACACTCCAGGCAGAATAGATGCAGCGATGACCTGTTTACCTGACAAAGATCTTGCTTCACTTCATCATATAATGAAAAAGTATTTCATTTCTGTTGACTAGCATTTCATGAATGCACACCAAGAAGGGTGCATAATAGGGTGAAATACATTCCTGTCACCTATCTAACTCAAAAATGTCACCTCTTTTTCTGGTTAATTATTAGTTGCTTTTTCTCTATGTAATGCTCTCAGACAGAAAACATTAGCATGTGTTTAAAAACTGCAGATACCTACAGAATCTGTAGAACTCAAGTTTTCTTTAAGAGTCTGAAGAAGAACTTGAGGATTTGTTCATGTGACACATATAATCCCATATAGAAAATCACAGTAGGACAGACTTTTCTAGTATTTTCATTACTGTGTGCACGTGCACCTGATTTTGGAAACAATTACAGTGTTTTGTTTGGTGGGGTGTTTTTTTTGTTGTTGTTGGTTTGTTTTATTGTTGTTTGGGTTTTTTTCTGCTATACTGTTGGATAAAATTGTGCTCAAACCAAGTAGTGTCGTTGATCAATTATTTGGGTCAGATATTAAGAATGGACCCAGTAGTAAAAATTAACTATTAGTGGAAATTAAGACTGAAGATTGAAAGGATGCTCACTGAGAGAAATATCTTTTCACAGAATATGTAAAAGAAAAAAAAAAAAAGAAAAAAAAAAAAATATATATATGGAACTTGCTGTTGGATGTATGAGAAGAATTACAATGGACAGCAAGGATGGCAGCAACCTGTTCACCCCACACATTGGAGATTAAGGAAAAAATTAGCATCACAACACAGGCAAGACATACAGCATGCAGTACTCCCTGAAGTGCAAACAGAATTATGGTGACATAATCAATGCCAAATGGGTATGACAAGTAAGAACTGCCAATATACATGTGTTGTACCTGTGCTTTTTTTAAAGCACCCTGGTATGATTTTGCATGACAGTAAACTGCAGAGTACTAGCCTATTAAATTCAGGCAGATAAAGGGATGAGTGGATTATATCTGCTTTAAAGCCCGTGATTCCAGAAAGTCTAGATACCAAATTCAATTCTTATATAACTACATTATCTCCTGTTTAGCCACTGTATATATTTATCTCTACAAATTGCTATACACTTTCATATCTGACAGTTAGTTGTATTCTGTATTAGTGATTTAAAAAAAAATAAAATGCCACTCTTACTAATTGGTTTTGCATCACATTGAATTTCATGGAGAATCTGCCTGACCTTAGCAGAAGGAATAGCAGATAACTGTTTGCTACATTTCAAGTGCAGCTTCAGAGAGTGAAAGGAAGGAAAGGCAAACAGTCAGAGACACATTCTATTTATCTTTTTTTTTTTTTTTAAATAGGTTTTTTGGAAATAGATTGTGGTTATAGAAAATGTTGACTGGTTTTGCCAATTAAACAAGGCAGACGTTAGCGCATCTGATAATTTATTTGATTAGATGGTATAAATTGATAGTTTAACCTCTTGGTCAAAACTGTCCTTCTGTGGTAGTGGGGAAAGAAGGATACATTCAGCTTTTCTTTTGTCTGCTTACACACACCACACCCCTCCCCCCCCCATCCACAACAAAAAAGGAATGAGAATGAGGATGAATATTGTCTTTTTCAGGACACTGCAAGACTTTGGAAGAGGTGTCTTCCTCCCTGTCAGATATATATTTGGCTGAGTATCCAAGGGAAATGAGGTACTCAAAGAAAAATGCTATTCCAGCTAATTTAGATTGTCAACCCTTTGCCTGTACTCCTTGATATTGAATTTTGCCTGAAGCTAATGGTTTTGGTTTTACACTAACCTATCTTTTTATGTTGGTCTTTTCCAATTTGCTCTTTGTTAGGACATATTTTAATTAGGTTAAACATTTCAATTTCTTCTTATAGTGCTTTGGAAGCTCCACATTTGGACCCATTTGCTCCAGGGTATCACTAGTAACTGCTTTCACAGATCAACGTACCATAACACTGAATAAAGCAGCCCAGATTACATTAGTTTGCCATGAATTGTTTAAATATCCTGGCTGGTAAGATAATGATGTTTTGTAAAAGCCTGTCTTGTTTGCTACCTGTGTTAGAATTCAGTCCCTGCCTCAGCATATCTTCTCAAGAACTGCATAGGATTTCTACAGGACTATCCTATGTTAAAGAAATAGAAAGAATACTAAGATTTTTTAAATTTTTTTTTATTCTTATGTCTGAATTAATGAAGAAGTGTGTGTAGCAGTCAAGATGGTGTTTTGTTCACGATGGAAATCAACAGAATATCTGCTATCTTTTCTATGGCTGTCCCTTTGAAAGTTCATCTGCATTTTAAGTGTGATACAAGCATCTTTGTGTCTTGGAAGTCAGCTGAAGCACAGAAAGGCTTGCTGCAAGTCTCTCCTCAACAAAAGCACTGATCTCACCTGATTACTTATCATTTACTGGAGAAAACTCTTTCCCTCAAACTGAAAGGTATCACAAAAACTCGTATGCTGTAAAATAAATCACCTCTAAAGTTTCATGCCATGCATTCCTTCTAGGTATAACTTCAGGTTTGCTGTAGATCATACATATGCTCGTTATGATGGTACTCATAAAAAAAATAACAAAACTAAAATAAAAGCACGGTAAAATACAGAAGCACCTCTAAGGAGAAGGAATCCTCTAAAGCCCCACGAACTCTGTTGTTATGCAGATGAAGGCACGTCTGCCTTAGACAGGATACTGGATCTGTGACTTCAGGATCTTGGTACTTCTAGCCCTAGTCTCTTACATGTGCAGCTCATCAGGTTTCTGATAGGCTCTTAGATTCTATGAAAAACTATTTATCTTTGTTTTGCATGCACTGGGTGAAGACTCCCATAAGCTTACTGGAGGCCTTGATTCTCTGCATTGGGTCACCAAAGAATTAATTCCATTCATGATGTAATAACCTTTCAGTTTTTCTAACTGGATAATTTATTATCATCTGGTTATTTCTGTGGAACTCTGACACTTCAAGAGGTGTGTGGAAGCAATCAGTCTACCTGACCAGATGTTAACTTTCTCAAACTAGCCTATTAGAATTACCTACAGTTGTTTTGAGTATCAGTCTAGGTGATAATCTTAAAAGGTGTTTTCAGAAATACTCATTCTCATTCATTTTTATCTTTTCAGCCTCTAAACAGATTATAAATGGAACTGCAGAAGCAGAATGCAGCATCTTTATACACACACAGCAGAATTTGTGAATCCTTTCTGTGAAAGGATTAAAAGCTGTTAGGTCAGTATTTGTAGAATCATATCCTATTTTTCCCCAGTTCATAACTCAGCTGGAAGCTGAAGTTTAACTTGATTTCCAACAACCAAATCAACATTTGAACACAAGTCTGACTTATAAGAAGAGGAAATAATTACATTTAATAAGCATGTGTTAAATGAGATGTTGGATGCTCTGTAGATTAGAATACAAACAAATTCTTAAGAGTGTAACAGCAGAATTGAGTGTTAACTGCCTTGAGGAGCATCCTCACATCTGGAACTCTGGCACTTCTCTAATTCAGAAAAAAGGTAAACCTAAAATTAAGTGGAGCTTTTTTAAAAGCCCCTATTATTTTAATTAATCTTTGCTCCTCTTTAGTTTATAACCAAGACAAGAAAGATCAACTGTGCTGCCAGAAAATACTGTCATCACAGTGCTGATATACTTGTTTACTAAACAGATTTTTTTTTTCTTTTACATTTTAAGTGTTTAACAGTTTAAAATACTTCACTTGTGAAGTATACTCATAATAAGGAAATCTAAAAAACCAAGTCCATATATTAATATTTAATTATAATAATTTTATTACATCACATTCTATTAAAGAAATCCAGAAACAAAGGATGTAAATTCTCTTTCCATCTTCTGTAATAATAGAAACAACAGAAAAAAAAAATTAACAAGGGCTATCTATCTAAACCAGTATCTAGCTGAGAACAAAGCAGTGGCCAATAGCAACTATGTGGTTACACACTGTGGTACTCTACCAGCTTCTATTAATCTTTATCAAAGGAATGTCTTTATTTCATAAAGCTGGTAGATTTTTGTTTGACATGCCCTTCTAATCAGCAGGGTAACTCCCACTGCCTTAGCAGTCACTGAATCTAGAAGCAACAAATTTCATTGTTAAACTATATGTTATATTAAGAGCTATTTGCTACATTAAGAATTTTATTTTTCCTGTATTGAACCTGTCCGTTGCTTGTTTTATTTGAAGCCCTCTAGTTTTTGTATTCCAAGAAATTATGAAATATAACTCCCTATTCACTGACTATGTCACTGGTGACTTTTATAGGTCTTCATAAAAACCTAGTGGGTTTTTTTGCTCACCAAAAAAAAAACCCAGCCCTACCCAGTTTAGCTGTATGAAAATCATTCCACACTTTTTACTTTATTACTTCTTTTACTGGTTTACTATTTCACTTCTACTATATGAATGACCTGTAATACACAAAGGATTCAAAAGCATATAATGAATTTCTGTGCTGAAACAATGATATTTTCAGTTTTGTTCTCTATTAATTTCCTGAAGTAGTTAATGTTCAATTGCTTGCTGTTTGCCACTAAGCTGATCTTTTCATAGAATTGTCTATCATGCTTCTAGCAACATATTTCTAAGTGATAACAGCTTGGTGAGACTCAACATTGTAGATACTAATAGAGATTTTTTTTCTAATTGTGCATTGGGTTTATGTCTATTAGCATCATATTTTATCTTCCATTTTATTGCCACTTTCTCCAACTCGCAATAAAATCTCATTTTTATTAACACCAATAGATTAAACAATAGAAAACCTTGTACCTTAGTTAAGTTTTATTTCCAGTTCATTTCTGCATATAAGATCCAGTAGAGATCCCTCTGAACAACTCTCCTCCCCTGTAAAAGCTGACCTAGATCACCAAGCATCTCTTGCTTTAAAAGGCCTTAGTGAGGGATCTTGTGAAAACGTTTTGCCATGGTGTTATTAATCAATGACATCATCTCCTCTTCTTTGGACTGGCTTTGTTTTTTTCCTCTCCATTTAGATAATCCTGTTAAGTGACAAGTTCTTCCTTCACTTCCCTTCCCACCTGTTGTTGTTTAACCCCAGTAGGCAGTTAAGCTCCACACAGCTGCTCCTTCCCTGACTCCCTCAGAGTTGGGTGGGGGAGAGACTCAGAAGGGTAAAATCTGTAGATTGAGATAGAGTTTAATAGGTAAAGCAAAAGTCACACACGAAACAAAGTGATGCATGGAATTAATCCACTGCTTGCCATTGGCAGGCAGGTGTTCAGACATCTCCAGGAATGCAGGACTCCATCCATAAAACCAGAACATTGCCACCTGTCTCATATCTGACGCTAGAAAGGAACTTGTCTGGTAAGTAGAAGAACAAGAAAGAAGTCTGCTTTCTCATGGTTTTCTGGTTTTTATTCTCTCAACACTCCTCTCTCACAATTCAGTCACCTCAGCTGCTCCCTTCTGCCTCTGCCATCTTCACCTGTCACCACCAATTAAGGAATATTCTCATATTCTAATATTTTCTGAGCCAAAATCTGCTGATTAGACAGCACTGTTATGTCAGTAAGGTTTAAAAATATTTGAGATGTAATGTGCTAGATCCTTCATGTGTAAATATAGTGTAGTATATAGAACTAAATAATATAGGAAGTTTAGGAACAGAAGTTGCTACATATAAAATGCACCATTACAACAAAGTCTAAAGAAAGTAATTTAATACAGGTAGCTTTGTTTTACTGGGGAAGAGTATGTTTTACAAAAATATAGTCTATAGATAATTACAGAATAGAAAGATAGAATGACAATATTGAGGTTAACATTTAACATAAAACAGCAGCATAATAATATTGAAAATATTTAGAAAGGATCCTGTGAGAACTTGCCATAGTATATTTGTAAAGAAAGTTCTGTAGTATATGATTTTTTTCCTAAGCCAAATTGAAGAACAACTGAGAAAGATTTATATAAGTGCTTGTATGGCTTTCCATATGCCACAGTTTAATAGACACTAGCAGGCCTGTTTATATCATCATTTTTCCTCTTTAAAAAAAAATTAAAAATTGCTCTTTGCTAGTTTTCATATGTTCCCTAAAGATTTTCATCTTGCAAATAAAAGAGCTTAATTATTTCTATAATGGAAGGATTAGCGTTCCCATGAGCAGATTCTTTCTGTTTAAAAATCATTGTAGGTATAATAAAATGCAAGTAGTTCATGACCAATGCAGCTGCTTCACAAATTATTAGAGGTTTTTTTAAAAAAAACCAAACCAACAACCACCAAACAAGAGAAAAGAAATCCTTAAAAAGAGAGGATTAAAAATAAAACTAAACACAACTATAGCCATTAATGGATAGTAGCATTCAGGTCAAGACCACGGAGAATAAATTAGTTGAGAAAAGTGTAATACAATAGCTGACACCTAAACAACCTTTAATGTTTTTGTGGTTTTTCACTATACTCTTGACAGAGAGTTTTAGGGGTATTGCATAACAGCTGCCAAGAGAATTTCTCTCTGCTGCAGCTAAAGCACATTGAACACTTTGATATATACAGTATATTTTTTTATATATTGGCAAGTGAATTTGGGTTTCTCTGTTCTTATTTACATCAGTGTGACTAGTGGCTTCAGAGTATTCAAGTTTTACCCCTCTGAATGATGGGTAAATGAAAATGGAAATTTTCCATTTTTTGAATGGAAAGTTCTTACCTAATGAATGTGACATCAAAATGGTGTGTCCTGGTATCTGGTTCCCTTAATAAATTTATGTTAATTTTAAACACAAAGCATTACAGATTCAATTGAATGCAGGCAAGGAATCTCCCAGAGCTCCCTTCTGGAGTTCCACTGGACAGATGGAGTTGCTGTCTATCTATTCCTGTCTGTCTATACAGCTTTGCCCTCCAAAAGCTGCAACAAGAAGCTAACAAGACAAAGTATTTAGTGTGGGGACTACAAAGCTTTCCTTGATTGTTTTACAATCCTTTCCTGCTAATGTAGGAAGTCTCTTTATGACTGCAAGACTCTCATAGCTGCATAGTACCCTCGTGTTTATTGGGGAGTTAACAAGTTCCCAGCACAATTTAAACTGAATGTGGTAAAGGAGACTTTAAAAGTTCTCTTCCTTTCTTTTACCTTTTAGGAAGCAGCATCAAATTCTCCTTTAAAATAAGTCCACATTTATGATTCAGTGCACTACTGCAGCCCAAGGGCCAGCTTAGAAAAGCTGCTCTAAATCAGTCAAAGCAAGGAGATAATAACACCATTATTTAAGATCTCTCTTTATATTAGGTATGTTTGTAGAACAGAAACGGGCATCTCTGAGTATTATCATTAAAGCCTATGTTTGTTTACTCCTTTCTGTGACCCACTGTAGTCTTTGATCAATTTTCATCTGTTTGGTGAACAACTTCATGTTTATTTACCTGAGTTTTTTCAGCACTTGTAATTACAGTAAATTCAGCATGACGTAACAGTAGATGACTGTAGTGACATTGTGGAAACATTACTCTAAAATGCTGAATTTTGGCAGTTGTGAAACTATAAAACTAAGGGGGGTGGTTTATCTTATATCTAAACCAGAATAACTGTGAGTGATGCTAAAAGATGCAGGCCTATCACTTATTTCTCTTGTCCCTCACTTTCCTCCTTTACCTTCTATTTAGCAGTAAATCCCAAGTAGAAACAAGTGAAAACTGATTTAAACCTCTCATCTAAGTCTTTTTTACTGACACTTTTAACCTTTCTTGAATCCTGGGTACTGTGCTGCCTTTTTGTAAAGTATTACTGCTGGTATTAGAAGCAATTCCTGATTTATTATTATGTGTCAGTTTAATTAACATGCTGTTTCACTCCCTCTTCCAGATTGTTAATGAAGATGTTAAATAAACAAGACCAAACAGTGATCCCTGCAGAGCTCTACCAGACACCTCCCACCAACTTGATACATTGCCATTTTTCATTACCCTTTATTTGTACTCAGCCAGCCATTTTTAAATCCAAGCGACAGTACTCCATGTCCAAGCCAATTTGAATTAATTTTGCAAGTAAAGATTTTGTAAGGCACTACATCAAGTGTTTTACTCAGACCAGATATATTACACATGCTTTCATCCACTAATTTTCTAAAGCTATCAGAAAAAGCAATCAAGCTTTGAAGATTACTGGTGCACCCAGCCAGCTTTCTGCTGGTCTGTTCACTTACAAAACCAATCCTGGCATCCTTTAGCTGATGACTGATTTAAAATAATGTTTCTTTCTCATGTATTACCTACCCAAAATAACATATAATCTTGATTATCCCTCCTAAATTTTAGTTTAGGGCTCTATGTCAGGTGGGTTTATGTTTTGATTGATGTGGGTTGATGTGTTGTGTGTTGATGGGCCTTTTTCTTTAAAAGGAGCTGTGATTTCAGTAGCATAGCTTATGTTGATTTAGCATATTTCCAGCTGTTAACTTGTATCAGCACTTATTCCTTACAGTAAGAAAGCAAGTAGTGCCTACACCACCTTTTTAATCTTATCAGTGAAGGAACATCAGACTGACAGTAGGGGGAAAACAGTGTACAGCAGGACTAATTCTGGCAAATCAGACTTATTTCATCCCACAGCCCCAGGAACATGCCAGGCAGAATAAACTTTCTCTTCCTATTTAATTTATTCCTTCCCTCTATGTTTTATAACTTCCTCAAGTTATAAATTGTTGTACTTAAGACTTCTAGTCAGATCTTGGCTTTTTTCTCTTTTGGCATGTCCATTCCTTCGTCTTCTCTCTCTCTCAAACTGATCGCAGTCATTTGAGAGCCCTGCCCCTCATAAAACCTCTTCCCATGGTAGCAAAGTATTGTGTTTGTTTTCCAACAGATCTTGTTTTCAAACAGATGTTTTCCAGGGCACAGAGAAACTCAGTGGCTTATTTTGTGTTGCATCTAGATGCTTCAGTAAAAGTGGGAAGGTTTTGTATACACTTGCATTTTTTCTTCCTAAAGCCTAACCAAGGTGCTCTTTCACAGATGTCTACTAAGAAAACTTATTATTTCTAGCATCATTCAAATACAGTTCCTGGTAGTCTCAGGGGAAGGTTCAGTTCTCCCTCTAGTTTGTGATGTTTTTATTGAAATGGGTCCAAAAAGTTTACTGCTATGTTTCTAAAAGTTTTTCATACTTTAAGTCAGCTTGTTCAGGATAAAACTTTCACACTGAGATGCCACACTTACAAAAATCCTGATTTTGGGGGGTATTTTTTATGACTGGTATCCTACAACAGGTGTATTTTGATTAATTTTTTTAGTTTACTTATTTTTCTTTATAAAAATTAGTAGCATCTTGAATTTAAGTCTTTCATCTCATAGTGGGATGATTACATCAGAATATCCAATGTTTCACTTCTTTGCAGGTATGCCTAAAGGTAGAAAACCTATTGGCATTCTTCCCAATGATAAGAACATAGGCTGTAGATCCGTAGAAGTCTAATTTCAGCAAGATTAATGCATAGAGTACAGGATAGTTCACTTAAAGAGGATGAAATCTGTGTATGGGTGACCAAGTGTATCATTATTGTGTTTGGTGTTCCAGTGAAGGAAAATAATACAATAATTAATTTTAAATTTATTATAAATTCTCTAAGACAAACAGTATTGTATAATCTTGTTTTGAGCTGGAAACAAGGAAAGCAGGCCTCATTTATTTATTTTATTTTTTTGCTCAGCCTTTTAAAGATATCCTGTGTTAGATGCTTGCATGAGTGTTGTGGAAAGCTGGGAATATGTTCCAGGCTTTTGCTTTACTATATAAATGAGGTTGCTGTTGTGGGAAGATGCTGTTTCACAGCAATACTCTGTGCTGAGCTTTTCATGGCTGTGCAGCGAGACTGTCAGAAAAAGTGCAGAGCTTTGTTTTAATCCGTGCCTGTAATCCTTAAAAACTAAGAAATTGCTGATTAACTCAGTCTGATAAGGAATGGTTGGTGTCTACAGCAAACTGCCTGGAGTTAAAAGTCTCTTCTCTCCGCTGATTGCCCTTCTGGAGTCAAATGGTCAAGTATTTATTTCCATTTTCCCTCCTTCCAGCTCAGACTAAAGGTACAAATCTTCAGATTGCCACAGGAAAGTGAAGACTTTCTTTTGATACCCGTCACTTTGAGAGCAAAATCAGAATAATTGAGACCTCGCTGACCCCACCTCCACGGGACTCCTCTCCCGGGCTTCCACTGAGGTTCGACACCAATCCCTGCAGCCAGAGCTGCGAGCAGATGCTGCTGCCCCAGCGAAGCGGGGTGGCTCTGCCTCGGGCTCCCTGCGCCTCGCAGCCCTCGGGGCTGAAGGGAGCCGCGGCCTCGCAAGCTGCTGGAAGCTTCTGGGAGACGGTGCCCGCCGGCGGGGCAGGGCAAGGGTCGCTGCACTGTAGAGTGACATTTGCTGGCAGCCCGGCCCCAGCCTCAGGGGGAGCTGGGGCAGCAGGAGGAGAGTTCCCCCGGCAGCGGGAGAGGCTGCCCCGCGGCTCCGGTGGGACAGCGGCCGCTGAAGGGAGGCTGGAGGCCCCGGTGCAGGCACAAGGGCAGAGGTCAGTGTCTGCTCAGCTATTCTAGATTGGTTTCAGCTGGTGTGCCTTTGCTTCGCTCCTCGGACACTCTCGCATGTCTGTAGTGGTGAAACAGCCTGTGCAACACTCCAAGCCCCTGTGGTGGGCGCTGCCTGGGCGCGGGGTGCCACGGTGCTGGGCTGACTTTCGGGCTCACCTTGATCCTGAGGGGAGGCTGCACTAGTGGGAAGTTGCTGTGGTGGCAGTTGTGGGGAGTCGGTGGAAACTGCACCCTGACAACTGATGGGTGTTCTCACATTTTCAGCTACAGCCCTTTTGTGTGCAACCTTCCCTGTTGGCGCGGCAGAGGAAATCTCTTCCTCTCATGGATGTATTTAACTTTTGAAGTCAGGGCCGTGTGTGAGCAGCAGGGAGTGCGGGGGGTTGTTACTGAGAGCAGCACCTGTATGTGCCATGCGTGAACTAGCTGTTCAGGCTGAATGTTGGCAGGAGGAGGATGGCAGCTTACCTGACTTCTACACTTGACTTCAGTCCACCACTGGCTCAAATGGATGTTAACGATGCTGAGCGTAGTGCTGGGCTGATGTTTTTTGTGTTTTTTTTTGGTAATACCCACCTCAAAGAGTAATTATTAAAAAAAAAATGGTCAAAGGCTGAGGTTTGACATCTCTCCTGTGGCAAATTATTTCATCTTCCAAAGTATTGAGAAAGGGTTCATAGGTTGAACAATAGGTTCAACACCAGTGTCTCAAACACCTGTCTCAAAGTTCTGTCACATTGCACTGCTTGGGCAGTAGAATTTGGATTACTCATTTCCACTCATCCTTAGCAGTGTTCCTCTAGTTCAAGATTATGTTGTCATTTGTCTTCAACAAATCCCTTTTTGTTTCTGGGCTGCTTTGCAGAGCTTTTCCTTTACACAGTGTTAGTGACAAAGACCCAGAATAGGCAAGTCAAAGGATGAAGATAAAAAGAACATTGATATTGCTGCAGCAGAAAAGTCATGCATAGTGTGTATTTGGAACACGGAGATTTTCGTATTCTATTGTTCAAAATGAAGTTCTGCTACTAGGCTAGGAGAGCTAAAATGAGTTTTTCAGCTGTGCATTCACCTACCTGGGTTTGTGTCTCTGGTAGACTTCCTTGTAGGTAGGTCCCTGTTTTTGTAACTCTTTCTAAGCTACTCACATAATTAACAGGCAACAAATAATTAAAAATTCAGCAGTTGTTTTTCTCCTTAAAATTGTAATGGAGGCTTTTGAAACAGCTTCATCTTCAACAGTGTGTTGCAACTTGCACTTGAAGCAGAAATTAAAATGCCTGTTTCACTCTATAATTGAATTTAATCTCCAAATTTGGCACAGTAACTCCTGAGAGGTTAACTGAAGTTTTACTTCACCAAACAGAATTCTTTAAAATGTTTACTGGAGTTTTGCTCATTTTTTTTTTCTCATGTTTCATGGATTTTTCTAAAATAGTCTAGCCCAATGCCAAGCTTTAAACAGCTTCCTGGCATCAGAGAAATAGAAAACCTTTGAATGTTCAGTACTATCTGCTTTAGTGTATTCTCTGTATTCATCATAATCTAGTGGTTTTAAAAGGTTGTCCATAGACACACAAGTCCAACAGTGGATATTGTTTTCTAGTGTTGCTAGAGAGACCATTTGGACCAAAAATGAACTCACAACTCTGCCCCTGCCCTTTTTAAAAAAAAAAAATAAATACAAGTTGTTGCTTTTTTGTTTTTGTTTTATTAATTGTGCTCTCTTTATCTCTGATCAGTGAAGCTATAGGGGCTAGGTAGGGCATTGTGTGAGAAAATTATGTTTTGAGAAAAAATGTTTTCGAGAAAAAAATGGTTTGAGAAAAAAATAAATAAATATATATATATATAAAAATATATATCCACCATCGAGGATATATAGATGGTGGGAATATAAAATTGGAGATGGTGAAAACTGAAAGTCATGAACTGTGTGTTTTCTGATGATGAAGATATATTAGTGGATAATTGCAGATAATGTTATGTTAGGGACACTTCTATTAGCAGTTCTTCAAAGGAATCAGGATTGTGATGTTCTAAACCAAGAAATACTTCAAGGGTTAGTATCTAATCATTAGTCTTTAACTCTTACCTTTTCCAGTTTTTGTCCCAGCTGTTAGAGCTGGCTAGAAACTTTAACAAATTCAGCAAAACACATCCCCAACCAAACTGAAACTCTTAGATATTTGTGTCATTCGAGGAGCTAGAATTATCTGAAAAATAAATGCAACATTTCTCCAATGACAGGCAAAAAATCCTAAAACCTGCCCCCATGGTTAAGTATTTAATCAGTATGCAGGTGTCTGTCATATATCACTTTCTGATAAGTACAAGGATTGTGATGGCTTTTGGCTAAAGTTTTTGGAGTAACTCTGCTAGACTGGAAGAAAGAAAGGTTTATTAAAGTATGTAATGCCTATAACTGAATTAAAATGAAGCCCAGTGTAAGCCTGGATCTCGCCCACCTTATCAGAAATGGTTTACAATCCTTTTCATGTCATAGAAACTTGTGGTCTATTGAGTTTTCCCTGTGTTTTAGAAAAGAAATGTTGAATTAATGAGCTTCTTTCTCCCTGCTGATTTCCAAAAGCAAAGAAAAAACAATATTCATCTTGGCAAGAATTTTGTACAGCACTGAAATCCATTTGTGCTACGTTAGCTTTTCTGTATTTTTCATACGTCACTTTTATTTCTAACAAAAGTGGTTGCTTACCCAAAATCTTATGGTAACTTTTAGACTACAATCTATTTCCAATGTCTTCGTGAAAGACAAGCTCTGTCATTATGTCCTCAAAGGGATATACCAGTAAACCTGAAGTCTGGGAAATAAAATTGGAAGATTACTGTTTCTTGTCATATATTTCTGTTTTATAGCTTTCAGTACACTGGAATGGCTTAGTGGGGATTAAAAACACTGGCAGTGAAGGGAAGTAACTATTAATGTCCTATCAGAGCTTGATGGAGCTTGATATAATTAAAAAACTTGTGATATCTCTAGCAATTGTAATTCCAATTATTTGCTAGCTAAAGGCAACTTTCACTGCTCCAAGTTAGGAAATCATGTAAATAGCCTAATTAATATAATTTGCCTTATGTTCTACTAGGAAAACAAAACCAAATATGTCATTTTTTAACGAATAAATAACACGGTATAAACTAAATATTATAAATATTCAGTCTGTTTGTAGAGCAAACATTACATATTACAAGCCATTCTCAGCATTTCTAAGTAATTCAGCATGATTTAATGAAATTATGATGGCTTGCTTCAGCTTTACAACTGCACGACAATAAAAGGGAAGCATTCCTTTGTGTGGATTAGAGGTAGTTCTTTTACAAAATAGTGTGTAACATGTTCAGCGGGGGGCCAGAAGATATAAAGAAGGTTTCATCATCTTGTATCTGCAGTCCTTTAATATCAAGAGACTTCCACAAAACTTAAAATAAGTCTTTGAAATATTCCATGCTGTGGTGGTAGAAAGGTACAATAAATAATACTTCACTTTTTCCTCATGTGGAATGAAGAGATAAAGCTATTTATAAAACTGTAAAGACTTACAAATCATTCTAGCAGGTTGTCATATGTTAATGTCAGTGAGAATTTAATCACCCAAGGTAAAAATCTATACATATTTTTTTTCTCCATTTCTATCTTGTTTTCATAACTCTCACTATTGACAGTTTCTCTCATGATGATAAATTAAAGGAATGCCCAAGCCCACAAAATGTAAAAAACAGAAAGAAATACAAGGACTGGTGGTATATTGTTTTTAAACTGCTTGGAAATTTTGTTTTTCTGATGCTGTAGAATTTACAGGCTCTAATGAGGAGTCACTGTGCCCAGCACTGCACACCTGCATAACAAGACAATAAAGAGATAACAGATAGATGGACTGTGAGGATTTAGATTTTTATAATAAATCACTAAACTTTCTCTGTAAAAAAAAACCAAAAACCCACCTGTTTTTTTGAGAGTTGGTGATTCAGGAACAAAAAAACCTTGCTAAGGAGCAAAACAATTTTATTCATCAATTTATTAATAAAAATTGTTTCGACAGCTACTTACTGAAAAAGCTGTTCAGTGTCGGTTTTAATTTGTCAGCTGGGACTGGAGTAGTCTAAATTCTTTGGCTTTTTGACACTTGCATTCCCATTAAGACACTTCCATGGGCTTTCCAGGTGATTCCTTAGTGAATTTGACTTTATCCTTTCTGTATGTGCCTGAACCAAGGAGGGGTTATGGGGTAAAATAAAGATAGGCAAGCTTTTTAGATTGGCCAGGTAATTTTAGAATTTTCTGTATAATTTTCTCTGTAAATCCAGCATTGATCAGGTTTTTGTCCAGAGCGGGAGTCACACAGCACTGTTGGGTGGCCTCCATTTCCATTTTAATGAGCAAAGCTCACGCCATGCTGGCCATGCTTTGCTTGGTCATGATAAATATTACATAAATGCATCTTAAATATCATCATCTCCTCCAAAATATTCCCTTGCTACTTGTTGATTGAACTGATGGTTTTAAGTGTCTTAGAGAAATTTCCACCAAAGGGCGTGGAGCATCCCTTGAGCTGTCCTGTCTTCTGCCTCACAGCCCAGTGGTGTGGGAAGCAGGTGTGAAGTTTCTATACCTACATGCTGCACTTAAGGAGAGAAGGAAAAAATAATCTCTTTTACATATCAGCTAAGCACCTTTGGAAGCCTTTCTTTTGCCCCAAGTGGATTCATCTTCCCTGGGTTCCCAGGATTTGATCTCTGCTTCTCTCTACGTTCTACACTTTAAGGGTTTCCAATCTGAGGTTTCTAAGTGAGGTGTTTCACTTATTAAAAATGCAGAACTTGCCTCCTGATGAGAGGTTAGGTGCCTAATCACATGGGTTGGGTGGCCATGGTGCAGTGCAGGCTGTTAAGGCTGTAATAGGAAATCAAATCATTCATTTCACAGCCATCAAATACAAGCTGAGCTGCCCGACTGCTTTATGCTGCTTTAGCTTTTAGTACGTAAAAACCTATTCTTACTTTATGAAAACAGTACTTTGTGTTAGATAATCATTTCATTTACATGTAAAGGTTGCACTTAATAAAAATATATGAACCAAAATTGCAACAAAGATACAACATCATAAACCACCTTTTTTAGATCGTGCTGTTTTTCCCCTTGAAAGGCTTCAGTGCTTTTAAGACAGGAGATATTGCTTCAGAACTAAAGATTTAAAGCTTTTTTTTTTTTCTTCTGCCTGTAGTAAAAGTAATAAAGCTTTTTATTGTACAAAGACTGTAAATATATTTAGCAATAATTTCAACAGCTGGAAGAGTCTAGATGTTTGTAGTGGAAATACAAGGTTCACAGTTACCTAGGCTTGGCCTAGAAATTTCTTTTTCTTCCCACCTAACTAGCACTGAACAGTTATTGTTTGTTATCTTGTAAACTCTGGAAGACAAATGGATGAAACGAGTCGTTGCAGTTGGAAATAAGACACTGCTGTAACAAGTTGTTGTGATTCTTTTCTGTTGTGATTGTTCACTGCAAATAGGCTTGGTTCCTACTGTCTGGAGCCTGGCACCCAAAGCCATGGTAAATCCCTCAGGGCAGTCTAGTCTGATGATAAGAACTTTTTTCTCCTAGAAGAATATGCCACAAGAAACTTTTAAAAGTTTTAAATAATATCCACTGTTTTAAACCAGTGGATATTTAGGGAATCCATGGCAAATAAGACAAAAAACAGTTAATGATGAGTTGACAAGTTGAGTTTGTGAAGACTCTTGAAGGAGTCTGAATAAGCCAAATATCTCCCTGTAGCTCTTTACGTGCTGCTTTGTAAGGAGAATTGTCTTCATTTTACATTTTGTTATTCTGAATGTATAGAATACTCCGGGTTTCATAAAGGAGCAGCTTAAGGATATAGAGAAAATATATTCCCTTTAGAAATAAAGTTGAGAAACAAACTTCTACTTTCCTTCCTTCTAACAGCTTACTGCTTTTCTCAGTGAGTATCTCAGCATTGTTGGTGTTTCATTCCTAAATCAATATTAACATATTTCTTGTTTCAGTTTTATATTTAGCTCCTGTTGACCTAAGTTTACAAGTATACTTTCAACTCCTAGCCATTATCCTCTGCAGAACATGTACAGAGAGACAAAGGTATTTTGTAAGCAGTGGAGAAATGTACCTTTTAACACCTTTGTAAATCATAGAATCATAGAATCATAATATATTAAATATTATAATAATATAATAATTATAATATATCATAAATAATTCTTCTTCTGTTGTTGTATGATATATAAGAAGGATAACAAGTTATTACATATTATAATCATGGAATAGGAACAAAAGGCAAGCACAGACCAGTAATCAGTAGTGAGTCCTTGATGAGTGCTGTTAGAACTTCTGTTTAATTTCATAGTGGGATGGATTTGGAGGAGAAATACTTCCAGCTCTTACAGGAAAGGGAGAAAAAAAACCCCCAAAATATTAGTTAGCCATTCTGCAGTTATTAATGTTGGATCTTTTTCACAGTTGCACCCATGTCTTCCATATATCCAGATTTTTGGACATAGTCTTTTATTTTAGGATTGTGGTTTTCTTTTCTTTCGTGTCAGCATGGATTTGGGTGGCTCTTGGGTCATGCACTGTACCTCTGTGGCATTGGCTGACCTAGTGTGAAATGTTGATATATTCTGGTATTGTTTGTTGCTCATTTTGAGGTTTCTATCCTCAGCCGACACCTCTTCTGTCTTGTGCACTCTTAAATAGAAGGGACGATACTGAAACAGAAACGTTGGTGAACAGAACAAATGTTTCACTCCAGACATTTTACATTCTGCCTTCTAATATTTCACAGCTCAAGATAGCTGGAAGAAATTATATTTTTATGTCTCAAAAAATATTGGGACAATACTGAAATAGCCATTTTTTGACAGCATCTTGCCAGCTACTTGAATTTGAAGCATGAGCAAAATGTCCGTGAGTCTCTAGAGAATTCAGGGAGAGGGATGAGAGGAAGAAGGAAATGAAGTATGGATTGTTAAAAATAATGGACCTATCCAAACATACAAGAGTAATGGAAGGTATCAAATCAAGGAAAGTGTGGTTGTACTGATATTAGATTAGGTTACATCAGTAAAGTTTCATAATAAGGCCAAGGGGCAGCAAGTTACTGATTTTCAATATACTTACTAATTTGGGGTGGATTTCTTGATGGATATTTAGAAAAGTTGTAAGGCACTGAAAAAAACCAAATTGTGAAATTTGGAATTTCGTCTGTGTAAAGATCATGACTGAAAGTTTTGGTATATTAGGGTTGTTTTATTTTGGTTTGGGGTTTTTTGAGGGTAGGAATTAGTCTGGTTTAAGAGATAGGTATAGTTATGTATGTGAGGCTATCCTGATCAGTCCCATGTTGGCTGTGTAAATGGTAGCTGCTTCTGGAATTTCTGGTGAAAACATTCTCATGTTGGATAAAAAATTCATTTCCTTCCTTATTTTTTAGGGTATTAGTACTTATGAGTGGCCTCATGTAAAGATTAGCCAGACTGGTTAAACATGTTGTCCACCTCTGTTTTTGCAAAGAGCTGAACAGCTCTTTGAAGTTCTGCTTCTGTTACTTGAGGAGAAAATCAACTTTGGTCTACTACAAAGATTATAAAAGGAATTTCTGCTGAGTGTCAGGTTCTTTCCTAAGGCTGAAGGGCCATAACAGAGGGAGAGACTTCTTTCTGACAGGTGAAAAGAAAATGAAAGTGAAGAAAATTTGTAAACTAATGCATACCTGACATTTTTTAACAATAGTAAAGTGGTTTAGAAATTACTATTAAAACAGATTTTATGATAACAAGTATTGTATCTCAGTACCAGTGCTAAAGTTTTTGGTAGTTGGTAGCAGAGTGTGTACCATTCATTTCTAAATTATTTAATGCTATATTTCAGGAGAAAGTAGAAGATAATTTTTAAAAGTAGACATCAGTAGTAATTAGATATGTCCATTAATATGCATTAAAAAAGCATGAGCTTGTGTATTTCTGTGAAACTAAATCAAACTTTCTCAGCAGCTGAAGAAGTTACTTTATTTACCACTGAGAGGTAACTGTTCCAAAGCTACTAGAACTGCAGGTGATAGAAATTATCAGATGTTATATAAATTATCAAATACAAAACATTATCAATTTATGTCTTGCATCTGTGGCATGATTTTAGGCAACATACATTTGACAAAACCATTTTTCTGTTATCCTTTGGGATCAGCAACTGAATTTAGGTTTTGTAAAACACAATCACACGTTGAGCTGTAGAAATCGACAGTGATATTAACACCATTAGGTTTGTTTTATAAAGATTTTCTGCTTCTGAGTCGAAAATCCAACAGCAAATCTAATGTCCACCTGGCTTGTCTCAAACTTATGGGTTGTATTATATAAGAACACGATGTAGTTCTCCATTTTGGGTGACAAGAAGCATAAAGATATTTTCACCTACAAAATTAGGCTTCTAATACCTCCTTACTGAATATCAGTGTCCTCTGAATTCTTCAAGAGAAAGGCAGCCAAAGAACAAGTGGAACTAAAATAGTATTTGCAAGGAAAGAAATTATATATATAATTTGTATATATACTATTTGTTTTTACAGGTGGAGACAGCTTAGCAGTGCATTGTGCAGTCAGAAGATCTTAGGTTTAGTGTGCTGTGGGCCATAAACTGGTGTGATACTGTACAACTGCAGACCACCTCACCAGAGAGAACCAGTGGACTGTGATGTGAATGAAGCAGGTTTAAAACAACCAAATCAAGCACAAAAAAAAAGTCCTAACTCCCCTTGTAAGAAGTTCAGTATGATTAGGCTTTATAAATTTCACCTTTTAGATGCACACTATGAAAAATCCATAATGTAATGCTTTATTCTCTCATAAAACCAAATTACAGTTAAAAAGTGTAGCAGTTGAAGAGAAATTAAAAAAAAAAAAAAAAAAGGTTAATTAATGAATCTGATTGGACTTCACGAGAATGACCTAAAACTGTTTGGATTCATATTGCATCAAAGTTCCATGTAGACTATAACATGATGTAAACTTTTCTGCCAGACCTTGCTCTCTCCTGCACCTTTATATCACAGGAAAACTTGTAGTTCTCATAATATAGATAATGAGAACATAAAAAAGTAATAGTATGAGCACATTGAAATCAATCAGCTTTGACTTGGAGACTTCCATTCCAGATCATTTGATAGTTTGAAGCCTCAGCATCTCAAGTCTTACAAAAGTTAATGAGCTGCTGGAAATTATAGAGAATTTAGAAGCTGGAAGTAAATATTAACTCTTTCACTGCAAGTATATGCTATTACAGAAATTAAAGATGAGAGTGATGCTGGGTTCCTTGTTCAGAAGCAGTGGTTTCATGTATTACTAACATCTTTTTTGTTGGTGGTGTTGATATCCACAACAACAGCTCTGTGTGTTACACTCATAATGCCTCTCTGGGCTGTATTTTCATGTTACTGAAGGACTGTGTCTTTTAATGTGGAGATAACACCTGTCTTCCATTTGGTTTGCATTTAGCAACTTTAGGACAGTCTGATAAATGTGAAGGAAATGTTTGGTCCTGATGTTTATGGTGAAACAAAGTGGAATTTTCCCCCCTCCCCAGGTAATTAGTTTTTAGTACAGGAAACATTTTAGGATGATGTAAGATCTACAGACAAAATACAAAGTATGATGAGAGATGGAATGAATTACACACAAGTGAAGGAAATGGGGAAAGTTTTAAGAGAAATTATTTTATATAAAAAAGTTATTATGCCAGTTAGTCATTAAAACAGCTGTAATAAAATTATATTTATAGCTGAATAAGGAGTCTCGGTGTGATTAAGATATGGAAGTAGCTAATTGGACTGCTGAAATATTAGGAAATTGAAGTGATGGAAAGTATATAAATGAAAACAAAAGTGCATAAAAATTAATGAGGAGGCTGCAATAGGAAATGGAATAAAGGAAAATACCAAACCAAATAATGTATAATGAATAAACATATAGCTGGTAGACAAAGAGATATTAAGGCCGTTAGAAAAGTGAATGGATATTCATTGCCTCAGTGTTCCTATTTTTTCACAGAACCTTTGCAAATGTATAAAGTTTGGAGTTTATTTTTGTAGACAGTGATGATTTCTCCTTTTACAGGAGTTACCATTCTGCAAGGGGCAGCAAGGTGCTTGCCATGAAAGCCTGTCCACAGACTGGGATGTCCCAGCTCCCCCCACTCTGCTACAGCTGCAGGCATCACTCCCTCCCTGCACTCAGCCCTGTGTTTCTACTTCTGAGCCTCCCTGCCGTGGTTGCACAAAAGCTGTGGTGCTGAGGAACCACTCTGGACATCATCTGAATTAAATCAGCCTCTGCTGTTCTGGTGAGAGAAGGCCAAGGATGCTTTTTTGTTTGAGGTACCTTGATTCATACCCTGATAGAAGTTGTTACGTGGAGGAGGAGTTGACCCATAAATTATTTTGCTGGCACATGAAATGTGGCAGGGCAAAAGGTGGAACTAGCAGCAGCCTGTGGGAGAAGATGGGACTGCTTTTGTCATAGGCAAAGAAGAACCTTTGGGATCTGGCCTGAATTTCCTTTTCAAGTTCCACTTTACCTCTTTTGATTGCAAGCTCGACCCTTCTCTGGGTAATTTTAAAACACATTCTTCTCTCTTTCTGTGCCAGTCAGATGTGGCTTGTCACTGAGCCATGACAGATTTCCAGGGTAACAGGCTGCTTGTGGGACCAGTTCAGACAGATTCAAATATACCTTGAGCCATTCACTTGCCCAGTAGAGTGAGACACTGCTGCAGGGTGGACTATTCAAAGCTGATTAAATGCTGAGGCTGTGTGCCTGCTGCCACTTACTACAGCCATGACCAGATACTGTGGTTAGTTCTTGGGATTCTGAAGAATAAATGAATAATTAAGGGTATGTAAACCAGTGTTTAGTTACTAAGAATGGATCTTAGTACCTACCTGTACTTGAAACTAGATGCAGTCATTGATAGGTTATCCTGGGCCCTCTATATAACCCATGTGTTCTGACCACAGATGAGCTTGTATGGCAGAATTACTTCTCATTCCAGGTAATGCTTGCTGCTGGGATGGGATTTGTGTCCCTTATTACGTCCATGAACCCATTAATATAATTTGTTCAAAGTCCAGTGCATTTCAGTACCTTCTAATCTTTGTATGTCCTGCCTCAGAAATAGAATGATGGGTGGTAGTTAACATAAAAGAGTTTGCTATCAAGTACCAAAGCTGTTACTATTCTAACATATTTGTTATTAAATGTTATATTCTTGAAGCTCATGATGTAATAAAATGTGGATTACAGACTCTTATTTCTGTTTGTGCACACATACTCAGATTGCTTTTTTGAAGAATAAATCTCATATGGACATTCTCTGTTATCTTCTTTAAATATTCCAAATAGGAGGACAATAATGTTTGTTTTATAACGGATAGCCAGATACACAACATGACTTGAGTAGCCTGAAGGTTAGAGTTTTTATATTAGAGCCAGTCAGAAGCATTTATTTCCAAAATGTGGGGATGGAAATGGAAGAACACTTAATGTTTTCTGTGTTTCCTCCAGTATCTTTTTTTCCTCAGTGGCAAGATAAGGAAAACAGCATACAGTATCTTTAAAGGTTTTGGAACGAGATAATTTTATGTCCTTTGACTTGTATTCAAATTCTTTCAAGATTCTCATAAGAAATGTCTTATGTATTTTTCAAGTTTGGAAGATTTGGGAAAATACTTAGAGTTGGGAAAATACATAAATAATTTATGATGAGAATTAGGAGAGTTGCTGTATGCTCTGTCTGTAGCTTTGCTACAGATAAAGTCAATAGAATTGTTTGTGCAGTTGTGTATCAGCACACACAAAGATGAGACTTGCACAGAAATAGATTCACTTCCCTGCCAACCACTTTACATAGCAGCTGATGTTTCATTATATCCCCGATTTATACCAACAGGCTAAGATAATATATTTACTTCAGAAACTCTGTAAAGAATTTTGGCCTGTGAGATAACTTGACCTGAAGTATAGGCAGAAATGAAAACCAGACCAAGCTATTTGGATTAAACCCATTCTTTTATTGTGAACAAATAACTTGACACGTATCGATTTAAACTGAATTCTGTTTTGTATAGAATTATCTTATTCTCTTCACTATATGTGACTAGAAAGTTTAAAACCCAAAAGCTATATTCTTATTGCATTTTGTGCTAAACATACACAATTCCAGCCATTTCCACTCCTTGAAATGAATATAAAAAAGCAAGGAGTTTAGATGGCCACTATGTCCTTAGTTTTAAATGAGTTTAATCTTTCCCCACTGAGAATTACAGCTTTTATCATGATCAGTACAGTGTTGTCCAGAAGGCAAAAGCATAATACCTGTCAAAAAGCTAGATTATTGTTCTCTCATTTGTATTTTCAATTTGGAGAGTGCAGAAGGTGGGTTTCTGGCAGGTGCTATTGCAGTATCTGAGAACTGTCTGATGCAAGAATAACCTGCATGTGGTCACGTGGCTGAGAGCAAACACCATCATAGATTCTGTGCCCTTACACTATCTAGATGCTCTGTTATATTTTAGGTAACCAGAATTTTTCTTCTGAATGGGAGATAAAATTGAATATTAAATAATATACAGTCAGAAACTCAAAACTAATAGAGTGAAACAAACCACTGAAGTTGACGTCTGCTGACTCTAATTGTATAGTAGTACTTACTACATTGGAAGGGACATCAAGGGATCTTTTAATGCATTTCTCTTTGCTAAAAGAAGATGAACAGGTCCATGCCATTTCAGAGAGGTTCTCATCCAGTTTGCTATTAGTGAAACGATGCAACTGGCCCAGGCAGTCCCTCTGATTAGCCTTGCTATTAAGATTTCTTCCCCCTCCCCCGACGGCCAGCTTTGAGTTTCTTAACTAGTTTAAACCTATTGCTTGTCCACTGTGGTCATGGAGAACAGATCATTCAGTTTCTCTTTTCAACAGCCTTTTATTTTCCTGATGACTGCTATAATGTTGTCTCATTTTTTCGTGTCTTTGTCTTTAGGCAAACTACTGCAATTCAATTACTCTTTTGGCATAAGCAGTATTGATTATTCCTAAGTATTCCTGTCCCTAGCACTTGTGCCATTTAAACTATGCTTTGTTTAAGGGCTAATCTCTACCTCAATAAATTTATCATGTGGAAGTTTAAGAAGAAACAAATCTTTTTTTTTTTTTTTTTATACAACGTGTAAATAAATCATGGAAGACTTAAAGCTGGGCATTGCAGAAACCAAATTACAGATGGGTTCAGAAAAGGATTCTGTGCAGCCCCTATGGAAGGTGGGTCCACTGGGAGCAGCTGAGAAGCATTTTCTAAATGTGACCTCTAGCACAGGAGTTCTGAAACCAGGGATTGTGCCTGGGAACAAGGAGAGGGTGGTTCTTTACTCACATTCTCTTCTAAGCACCTGCTACATCAGTTCAGTTGATGATCTTTCATTTTATTGTTTCATCTTTAATAAGCTTAGAATACGGTGATTTGCATATGCATTTTATAAATGTGTTGGTTTATTATTTCTGATAAAACCCATAAAAGGATTATGAGCCTCTTATCTCTTACCAGATTAATTGTGAGCTAAACCAGCCAAGGCTAAGAGTCTTGCCAGTTCCTTTTCACTTCTTTTGCAAATGGCTGCCTGAGTCTCTCAAAAATATTTACCCTTCATCTTGTGCATTAGTTGTTGACCTATACCTTGTAATACAAGCTTCACTCCTTTTTAAGAGAAAGTAAAAACATTATGGAATTATGGAGAAACTTAATTCTTTAAAATGTCTGCTTTTTGAACTGTCCTTATTTCTTCTTCTTCTCTTTTTTTTTTTTAAGGCAGGGAGTTCTGATTTTGAATTATTCAAGAAAAAAATTATTTCACACTGCTTGTTTTTAAGTAGGCTCATTTTGGTTTTATTGATTTCCCTTTTCTCCTTCCTTTTTTTTTTATTAAGAAATTTGGCTGAGATTGGTCTTTGGAGGAAAGCAAATTGATTCTGTGTAAGCTAGATATTATTTGTGGGTTGGGGGAAGAGTCAATTAATTTAATGCCAGGGCTAATATCTGTCCCTTTTCCAGCTTCTATATTCTGACTCATTTTGTAATTTCTTAGTACTGCTTATCTTCACCTGGCTTTCGGTGCTGTGACATGACCATGGAATATTATTTTTCTTTTATCTGCTTTGGAAAAAGATTGTGTATTGTGATCTCTAATCTTGGCCTTCCCAGAGTGGGTTAGTGCAGTCATTTTCTTTGTGGGCTGCAGATAGAAACAAATGAAAAACTTCAGATGGAGCAGATTGCCAGTTACAGGATAATATTTTTATGAGGAGACTTAATATAGAGTACATATTAATTAGCAGTTCAGCTTAAAATGAATTTAGGAGGGGTTTGTGTTGCTATGCACACAGCTTCAGGAAACGAGCTTTGGGTTGGGATGCACTGATGGGTTTCAGCTGCCCTGGTCCAGCTGCAGGCACTGAGGGTTCTGTTCAGATCTCAGCTCACAGCCTGGCACCCTGCTGGCACTGGGACTGGGACTCTGCCTCGTGGTGAGCTGGGCTCTTGGTTAAACCTGCTGCCATCTCTGCTTTCCCCAAGCCAAGGTACTGTGTGACTGGGCTCACTCAACTAGATGTGTTGTCACCCCTGGCTCCCCATCCTTGGCAAGCACTTTGCCCTTCTGCCCTCTCCTCACCTTGGCCTTTGAGCACTGGGATGAACAGGGAGGGTGGGCTGTGCTGCTTGTACACAACAGGCTGGGGGGTCTCTGGAGGTCTCTGGTGCTGCATTTTGATTTGCAGTGTGTGCTGTGGCAGTTGGAGTGATGCTGTGGTGTTTGTGCCTCTCTGAAGAGCTGGTTTGAAGTGAAGGGGTTTATTGGGCAGAGTGCTAACTGAGGTGTTCTTTGGTGTCTTGCACACCTGTGTGAAGGAGTGATTAGTTAAAATGCATGAATCCAGAACTTAATTTCAAGATGTAAAAGAAAAGACCAATATAAAAGGAGGACAGTGTCTACCATCTATCTTAATGGCTTAATAAAATTTCTAGAGAAGGTAATAATACTGAAGCAAAGTTAAATGTCTTACAAAGTCTGTTAAGTATCTTCCTCAAGATATAAGTGGAGCACTTTAAAAAACCAGATAAATGAAAGGTTTCCTGGACACAGTTCTAAAATAAGGGCAATTTCAGATGAAGAAAAGTTTCTAAAACAAAAATCTATTTAATAAATACTAATTCACAAAAAGTGTCTTTCAGTTGATTAGAAAAGACAGACTGAGCTCAGTTAAATCAGCCCCATTAGAAAGGGTTAATATTTTTCTGAATGGTAAGATATTTTTTACCTTTCAGCATTATACTCCAAAGCCTCAGAGTTTTGCTGCTGCTACTGTGAAATAAACTACAGAGGGTGTCGAGAGGTTCTTTGGTATTTTTTTCTAGTGTTTTTGAGTAAGTTTATAGTTGAATAATTGAGGGGGGTTAGATTTTCCTTTGGGGTAGAAATAAAAGATAAGTGATGGTCATACAGGACAGCAGAATGAGGGGAATGATTAAAAATTGTCAGCATGATTATAAAAGACTCAGGGGAAGTGCAGGGGACTGCCTTAGAGTAACCATCTTCTTTTGTTGCGAGGTTGATTCAAATGCAAAAAAAAAAAAAAAAGGGCATTTATTTCCAAATTGCTGAGTTTCAATCAAAATTATGGACTCTGTAGAGCCACAGCAGCTATTCATTCTTTACAGGTGCTGCTTTTCACATGTAATCACCGTCCAACTTGTTCCTTTATTTGTGTATATCAGTTAGAGGGTATAGACTGCAAGAGTGAAAATGAGGATGGAGTTTTGATAAACATTTCTTTTGACTTTATGGACAAATTAAGGCTAGAAAAATCTAAGTAATGCATTGACTTTTTATGAAAGTCCAGCCTGTAGTATTTGAAAGATGTTTGCAAAAACATCTCAGGATTCTGTAAGATTTTTGTACCCTACAAATCAAAAAGTCATTTTGAAGCCACCCTAGATTCATATTATTGCATGGTTTGCTGAATACTGGATCTTAGCAAATATTTTACTTATTCCTGTTTCAACAAAATAATGCCAATAGGCAAATACTTAATATCAAAACAGCACAAGTGTGAAACATTTCTTATGGATGCTTTGCACTTTGATTAAACTTCTGGTTAACCTGCTGGATAACCAGAGGAAGAAGCCATCCAGAACCAGAGAGAAGAAATTGGGAATTTCAGATGTTACCCTGGGCAGCAGGAGCAGCTGAGTTGGGCATGGTTTATAGACATCAATGCAAACTGCTGCCAACTTCAGTTTGCACTTATATGCTAGATTAGCAACTGAGTTGTTAGTGTTTACATCCTTGCTATTCCTGAGAGAGTAGCTCTGCTTTGGGAGAGGGGCAGTGTTGGCAGCTGAGAATAATGGTTTAGCCATTTAATCTACTTACAACTGACTTAACTACCCAGTTCATAGTTAGTTAATATTTGTCATGTCTCCACTTAGATGGTGTTTTATGTTGCTGACCTACTGTAATTTCAGAAAGGGAATATACTCCTCTACTGAACAGTGATGAGCTGGCTGTTGAATTTGGTAATGCAGTTTACTTGTTAATAAACCCTGAAAATCTTCAGTGAAGGTTCATAAAGTGGCTGAAGAGCATACAGCTAAAATCCTGCAGTTTATTATCATCTGCTCTCCACCAGATCATATTAACTGCTTGCAGAGGCCTCGAGCTTCACAGAGGCTTAATATGACTATTAATGACAATGCTAAAAATAAGTTTGTCAAATATCTTGATGTGTCACTTCACTTTTGTTTTCAGATGCATTGAGATTATACATTTATAGAAGCCAAAACCAAAATAGCTGTGCACAGTTTGAGTCAGCTGTTGAATTTCTACTGCTTGCTTTGAATAGCTGTTGTCTCCCTTGAGTTGATTGGTTTGGGGTTTTTTTTTATATTGTTTCCTCTCATTTTTCCCTGCAAGGATCTAATGTTATTTTCATAATGTAACCTGGGCCTCTGTCATATCAACATCAAAGCAAACTGATAACTGATCTGTATTACCTGCTCCCTGGCAGAGAAAATTCTGCACAGAAAGTAGAATGCAGAAAAATAATAGAAATACATATTTTAAAATGAGATTACTTCTTTGCTGTACTCTGAAGTCACTAAACATCTTTATGAGCCAGATACCATTTCTTGCTTTCCACAGTAAGATCTGTAATTAACAACGGAAATCAGTGGCTACAGGCAAGATCTTTGTGCATATATATAATAGTTTTCTCACATACTGCAAAGGAATTTATCAGATTTGCATACTTTTTCTTTGGCAGGACCTTTATTGCCTTTTATAAAGTTTCTAAATATCTTGAGCACAGCAGCAACTTCTCTGAATTGTGTTCTCATCTCATTTCCACTTGTTAACTGCAAGCAGAGTTGCTGGAGGAAGAAAAATGGACATTTCAGAATGAGAACATGTGTGAAGTTGCATCTTCTGTTTTTTTGAAGATAATAAAAATTAAAATAACTAAATGCAAAAGAGAACAAAACGAATGATAGTTGATCTTGTGTAGCAGTGTGTTCATTGCTTAAAAATGTCCAATGGAGACAAAAGTTGTAAATTGTTTTGGAAAGCAGAATCAGACTTTAAAGTATACAAGAGCCAGCTACATGGTTATTATACTTACTGAACAAGCATGCAGGCAAACATCATGTGTTTAAAAAGATGCAAGAAGAAATTTGAAAGGCATCCAGTTACATCAGACAAAGAGCTTTAGATGAAGACTCCAGCAGAGAACAAATTAAGAATTGGCCCAGAATGTGGGTGGTAGTTTTGGTCTAATCTCGTAGCGTGCAGTTAGTATCAATAGATTTGCTTCATTGAAAAAATGGCTTGGCGTGGTTCCTGTGGATTCCATCAGAAAATAACTCTTTGGATGCCTTACTATACAGTATTTGATGGTAAAAGATGAAACAGTGTTCAGCATATGCAAATGTGGCATAGATTGCCAAAGCCAATAGGCTTTGGCATCAGAAAGCGAAACGGAACTTCTACTGTAATTTATAGTAATTTTATCTTTTTCTTTTTGCAAGTGTGTGGAGTTTCTGGAACTCTTCAAAATGAATCAAGATTAAAAGGCAAAACAGGGCATATTTCTCTATTATTTTTTTCTCACCAGTAAACTCACTGGACTTTCCTCAGTAAGCAGTTTAGTATAAGATATTTTGTGGATGAAAGAAGTTTCTGTTAATCCTTGCATGTGAAAATTTTGACTCTGGTAGCTGATACTATAAGAACACACAGATATATTTATTATTGGAGACTGTGAAGCTATTTTATGGGAATAATTTTGTCTGTTTTCATATTATTTATAGCTGAAGATTTTATTATTTTTTTTTCTGCCGTGGAAATGAAATTCTGATTGGGCTTTTTTACTCTGAAAATGCTCAAAGCTAGCATACAGCTATGCATTCAGAAGTGCTTTTAGCTATTGATGAATACATGGCAGGTGGTAATGCTTTTTAAAAGGGTTTTGGTCACTATATGTTCTTGAACTGTGTTTATTTTTTTTAAGCACCATAAAAAAATTAAAAGCACCCTTTCTGCATTACAATATTATAACAATATCCTTACAGTCCCGTCCTCTTCTCCACAGCCTTTCGTGTTGAAGGCTGAAATAAAACTCGAATAAACATAAATCCTGCATACTTTAGAAGTAGAGGTCCCATTTCTACTCTGTAAGGCAGTTCAAGGTGGGTTGTTAGATGGAAAAGATGAATCCCAACCCTGGTCAGCTCTTGCACATTGGCAGATTCAGAAGCAATCTCAGCTCTTCTTGCTCTTGGCCAAAAGACAAGCTGGGGAACCTGCTCTCATCCTCTGGTATAGCTCACCTGCAGGTTCCCAGCTCCTCTCTAGCTCTCTGCTCTTGCTGAGGGACTAGAACATGGGAACCCTTTTTGCCATCAGTTTCACTAAAGGCCACCAAAGCCTGTGCTTTCCACAGGGATCTGAACTTAGTCAGCAACAGGCCCCTGTTTATGACGTGCTGGCTGGAGCAGTGATGCTCTCACTCACAAAAAGGACAAGTGTTCTGTCTGAGAGAAGCACAAGAATATTCTAAAACAGCTAAGTGTCTTTAGAGAAGTGGTAATTGATTTGCATTCTGTTTAAATGTTTGCCATTCTAAGATTCCTCTGTATGCAAGTCCCTGATCCAGGTTTTGTTAAATTGTTAATGTGTTGTATATTTTAAAACTCTTAAACTGCCATTAAGGATTCCTTCAGTGCACCTTCAATTGTATGGAACAGTTGATTGCTGGGACAGCTACATGGAGAGGGTACATAGAGACAATTTCACTTTCATCAAGCTCTTTTAAACATCTTTTATGTGGTTTTACAGTGTTAAATTGTTGGGAAGTTCCTACTTATGCATTTTTCTCTATTGTGGGTCCCCCCCTTCCAGGAATAAAAATGATTTTTAGTGGTCTGACTTAGAAGGTTTCTGCACAATTTTATGCTGAATTTATACTTGCCTATATTTGACAGGGATACAAATGATCATCTATGTATCCCTTTAAATACTGTGAGTATGTAATATCCTTCACCATACATTATAAAAGAAAATATGATATGCTGTGTTGGACCATACTTATTTCACTTGCATGGCTCTTAATGCCTTGAATAAAGCTAATGTTTCATTTGCTCAATTTAGAAATGACATAGCTCTCATTGGGGAAAAAATAATTGTGTCCATCTACTGTAAATTTGTCCCAGTAAGTATTTAATTTAGATCAAACTACCTAAATGAATGCAGCTCATTTTGACATTACCATGTTGGTAGACATCCTAGTGAATAGTTTTATGACTGATGAGGTTGATGACATCAGCAGAACTACAAGAACTGCAAGACTGCAAAAGCATTAAGTAGCACAATTGCCATTTAAATAAAATAAGCAGCATTTTTTTATGATAATGTCTTGAATAGGAATGTTTTCCAGGAGATACATTTGGTGTAGATCTGTTGGAAGCCAAGTTTCATGCTGGTAGGAGCAATCATCTTCCTTTCTGTGTCTTGGATGCCTAAAGACTTCTGGGTGGAATTTTTTTCTTTTGTCTGAGAAACTTAACAGTCATGTATATGGAAGTTACATAAGATGTGAACTGCCTGCTTTCCTCAACTAGTTTATAGTATTTTTGTATGAAAGCATTTCATAGGTTCTGTTGTGTTTTGTTGTATGAAATAGTATTAGTCCCTTAACATTACAGTACATGCCTGCTAATAATGCAGACTTCTTCCATATAAATTGGTAAAGTAGAAGCAGTCAATCTATTACACAATATGTCTGACTAATTGCTATAAAACAATAAATTTTGTTAAATTTCCATTTTGTAGCTAGAAGATACATCTCACAGAAAAGGTTAAATCTAACAATGGGATCATTTAGTGAGTTGAATCTTCACTCTTTTTCATAACCAAAGCATTTTGTTGTTGTTACTTTCCTTGTAACTGTTTATCAGTAATCTAGAAATTTATTTTTTTTTCCATTGGAAAATACGCTGTGAAAAAAACCAGTTTGTTTACCATCAAATTGGCAAAGTATTAAACAGAGCTTATTAACAAAATTATCATCTGGTCTTCAAAAAGACCTCTTTAAGACTGAAAGAAAGCAAATAAAATGTCTTTGTTATGACTGTTAATAAATAAAGGACTAAGAATAAATAAAAGAATAAAAAATATTAGTGCCTGCATCACTTTGCAGACATTGGTGACCCATGAAACTTTAGTATGTGTTGCTGTAATGGAACTTTATATTTTACCTTTTATTTTAGGTGCATTTAGAATACAGTTCTTGACATCAGAATTTCTTTTCCAGTGTTCTCACATTTTCATCATGTTGAGAGTAATGGTTTTCTCCATATTGCACTGCCTTCCTTTCTGTCCTGTTATAATTTAGAAGATCATATTTTATATGTATCTGCTCTGACTCTGCACTTATTTCCAATACTTTTTATTGAGTTTTAGTAGTGTTTGTGGAATAAGGGATGAAAAACTTCTTTTAAGAAGTTCAGAACACTGAAAAATCAGTTTTCTCTTAATAGAGCCTTTAGAACAAACTGATTTGGAAATATGGCATTTTGCCATCAAAGCACTCAAACTTTTTTGCTGTTACTTTTATGCTGTTTAGCAATTCATTCAGATGAAAATCTATTTGATTTTTAATTATTAGTCTGACTGTTATGTTAAGTGGACAGTGTTTAAATGAGGCTTGCCCTGCAGAAGAGTAGAAATGATGCTTTACTGGAAATGCTGAAATAAGGTATTTGTTAGCTTTGAAAACTTCACTAAATATCTCCTGCCTCATGGCTTAATTTACTAAATATTTTCTGCTAAAATCCAACAGCAAAACACAGGACACCAAACATGACATTGCCTGTTTTTTAGTGAAGCTGGAATGAGTTGTAGAATCTCCACCTTTGGAGTTATTCACGAACATGGTAACATAATGTGGATTTAGAATAGAATCATGTTGCTGTGTGGACATCATAATGGGCTGGGGAACCTCTGGGAGGACGGAGAGGGTTGAAGTGCTGGCTGAAATCTGCAAATACTTGGTTTCTTTTGGCATTTTTGTTTTCTTGAGGTTTTGCACTTGGCCAGGTCAACTAGAATAGATGTATCTGTCCAGTTCTTACGGGAAGGGGATGGTGATTATTTTGGGGGAGTTCGTTTGTTGTTGGTTTTTTAATTATTATTTTGGCTTTGGTTTTGGTTTGTTGGGTATTTTTTTTTTGCCTTTGAGGCTGGATTAACTGGACATCTGGTGCTGGAGATTTTCTCCTGTTCGTTAAAGAGGCTGCCATGCCAGTCTTCTGATGTCTGTCCAGAAGATTCTGTAGTCACTGAGACATGCTGAGCTGTGAGTTTAGTTATCCTGGCAGGTTGTTAGAGACAAAAGAAGAGACGAGAATTGCCACTCTGATAACAGCAGCCTGAACAGACAATTCCCTAAGGAATACATAAAAATGTGAAGCACTTTGTAATCCAGCATCACTCTGCTCAGGAGCTGCCTAAACGTCTTCTGCGTATTTCTGGGAATTCCACAGTTATGATTGCTCACTTTTGATGCTTGAAAGATACTATAAAATGATTGTTTATGAGGGAAAAATAAAATAAAGCATTTTCATTTGATTTTTTTTTTTTCTAAAAAGCAGAGGCTTGTTAACCGATGCAAATCAAATTTGGCACCAGTGTTTCTGGGTTTGATGCACTGCCATTGGCCGTAAATACGGTGTATTGTATATTTTATGTGTTAAATATTAGTGTTCAGTTAAATAATGCTGTATTTAAAATATAGTTCACATTATTGACTGAAATTAAACCTGTCACAGATAAATTGTCAAGGATAAAGAAGACTGCAGAGCTTAATGTTTCCTGCTTCCAGCAATAAACCCCCTTACCTCAAGCTCTGGCTTTAGACTCTCCTAAACAACCCAAGGTAACAGATTTTAGTACCAGTTCTTTGTGGACTTTTTCTAAAGAGAAAAA
>JANHGL010014506.1:0-17109 GCA_024611195.1 Ceyx melanurus | reverse complement strand
GCTGTCAGTAAAGTGCAAGCAGTTGGTGAGATGTAATGTAAGATTTGAGCTCTAGGAGCTTTCCTGGCGAAGCTATCAGACTGCAGGTCTGCAGTCAAGTTCACACAGTTTGTCTCTTTTTGTTTGTTTAGATTTTTCTTTTTGTTTTGTATTTCTTCACAGCTGGAATGTTACAGAGTTGTCTGGAACTTGTGCTGGTGGCAACTAATGCAGTTTTTTTCTGTGGTTAAAGCTAGAGCTGGGAGGAAGGTCAGTGTTACTGGGAGCAGGTCTGAAGAGTTGGACTGAATGCTGGGCTGTCCAGGTCTGTAGGTCTAAGGAACATAAACTGATGTCTGAAGGGACGAGTGTCTTTATGTTAAGGTTGGACTTAAAATAAGTTTTAAAAATTGGAACATGATGTAAAATTTACTCTTTGGATCAGCAACTCCCCAGAACTGGAATTGTTGCCAGTTTGAATTGCTTTTGGTTAATTCTGAGTTAATGTTGTCCCTTGAGTATGATTATATCAAGGAGTGGATAGAAAGTTTAGAATAATTTGGCTCAAAAAGATCAACTTTTGATGACCTGTGGGACAGTAATGAGGGTTTGAGCTATTCTGGCAAAGGGGTTAAAATTATTTTTTAGTTTGGGTTGGTTTGTTTTTTCTAGGGAAAAAAAGGCAGCAAAGGATATAGAGCTGAAGTCATTCAAGAGCAAATGAAATCCAGGAGGGATGCTGTTAGGATGCAGACCTTAACCCAGAAAAGTAAAATGGTAAGAATTGTAACATTTTACAAATAGGCATGAAGTGCAGAAACTGGAATATAAATAAGAAAATTTGTATACTAGAATACTTGAGAAGAACAAGTTGGTCTAGAAAGTCAAAATACTGTTGCCCTACATTTTGAACTGGACTGATTTTTTTGGTAAAATATAAAATTTCTATGATTTAAAAAATACAAATCCATGTAAGACTGACAAATTTTTGGTGGATACATCTTTGTTTTTACCAGATGCTCCTGTTCTGCATATTGCTCATAAAGTTCCTGACTTTATTATCTTTCAAAAACATGCTTCATGACTCTTCAATACAGCAAACTATTGATTGTAGAAGACTTACAGGTTATTTTCACTACTTTATTAATGATTTTTCCAAGATTAATTAACTTGCTATGCAGTCAAAAAGTAAATGTGTTTTATGGAATTGTGCCATGAAATACAGGGAACTATTTGATACCATAAAAGAGATGCTGTAATACAGCCCCTTGTAGTAACTCATAATGACTTTAGTTTGCCTCTCAAATTGTGTACAGATGTTAATATTAGCTGTATTGGCTTGGGATCCATTTTCATCCAGATGTAAAACCACGAGGAAAGAGAAACTGCTTTTGTTAGCCTTGCATTTTATTCAGAGCAGAATTACTCTTCCAGGAAGAAAAAGAATGATGAATGTATTCACTGTGAATTGCTGGCAAATCCACCTGCTAAGTACATCTGAAGTCTGATAGACAGTGATGGTAAAATTATGTGGCTAAGCAAGACATCATATTTTCTACCATATTGATTCCATATATCCTGGACAGCCCTAGCTTTATAAATAAAATGATAGGGTCTGAAACAAGATCTTGGCACCTCTTGTGACTCATTGAAATTATTGAGAACAGTGGTTAAAAAATCCAGAAAGGCAGACAGAACATTAAGATTTACTAGATGAATAGAGACTGGAGAATATAGCACATCATTATATATCTCTATAAATCCCCAGTGTGCAGTCATCTCAGAATGTCTGTTGATTTTTCTTGTCTTGGGATGGAATCAGGGAAGACCTAGAGAAGAATGCTAAAGTATCATGGATCTTCCTTTTTAGGAGCAACAGTTTGGTTATGCTAGGAGCTTTTAGGTTGGAAAAGAGACAAGAGAGGAAATATGAATGACATGCATAAAGAGAACAGGATGTCATTACTTCTCCCAGAATGAGAATTAAGGGTTATCAAACTCAGCAAGTGGTTGGCTTGGTGTGGTTAAAGAAAACTTCACACAGCATGAGGTTAAGCTGTGGAAATTGTTAACCCACTGCACTGTATGTAGATAATAAAATGGGTGTGAGTTTAAAAGCAATTGGACAATGAGGTGACAAATTCAACTTAATAAGACTTACTGTATGCAAAGAAACTACTTGTTTTCAAGAAATTCTTGGCCCATAAATCTTTTGATTATAGAAGAACATTCCCACAGAACACGGTGTACTTGTCATGTTCTTACAAGATTACTTAGTCATCTGCTGTTGGCTGCTGCTGGAAGACAGAGCACTGAATTAGGTGGGTTTTTGGTTTGACCTTGTATTCCTGTTTTTACAAAGTAGATTACTCATGTGTATGTGTTTTAAAAAATAAAAAATTGAAAATCTGAAAGTGAAAAGGGTAATATTTGCTTCCAAGAATGAGTATAAATTAGCAGCTACAAAACATAATACATCTTATGACTCCTTGATTCTAACATCATTTCTTGGATAAAAATCAAGGCTGTGGATCAGATTGAGATGCCACATTAGATTAAGTGAGAGCAGCAAGCCAATTTATACTGGTTTGTTTTTCTAAAAGAACCTGGAAACTCTGCATTAATTTTTAATCAAGATCAACAAATCAAGGAATTCAGGCATCAACTGTTTAGTGACATCAACCTGCTGATAATTTATGGGCAGGGATTTCACAAAATCACTAGTGTGGGAAGGGACCTCTGAAAGACTGTCTGGTTTGACTGCTGCTCAACAGGTTGCTCAAGACATTGTCCAGTCAGGTTTTGAGTAACTCCAAAGGTGGAGATTCTACAACCCATTCCAGCTGCACTAAAAAAACCTCCTGTTTGGTGTCGTGTCTTTGTAGTGCTGTTGGATTTTGGTAGGTTTGAGTTTCTTGCATTTTAATCTTTGCCTCTTGTCCTCTGGCTGGATACCACTGAGAAGAGTCAGTACCCATCTGGTACTAAATTGGGTCTCAGACTTAAATTTCTTTAAGCAAAGCCTGTTAACCTTTAAAGACAAGATTTGAGAGAGGTGATTGTTCTGTTAGGTTTTTTTTTTTGTTTGCTTGGTTGTTTTTTTAACTAAGCTTTCCTACTGGATTTGGTTCTTTCTAATTTGACTAAAATGTCAGTCAGAGTGAGCTAAGAAGTTTCTCAGTATTGTTATGGTTCTTACAGTCAAAGTAACATCTTTAATGTGCTTTTATTTGCAAAGATAAATAAATTGTGGTATATCATGTCAGCAAACAATACTAAGTGCTCTGAATAGGAGCACAATCTATTTCACTTAGCCTGATAAATGTGTGTATCTTACAAGTCAGTCCTTTTGATTGACACAGATGTGGAGCTCATGTATAAAACTTGACTTCACTGTTGTCAGACCTGTGAAAATGATTTTTTTTCTCCATGGAGCAGTTCTGAATATAACAATGCCTGTCGCACTGCTTAGCATTTAATTATACATTCAGCATTTTCTTGGTAAGAGGAAGGTCTCTCACTATCTACAGAGACATGCAAAAGGCTTTTCTTTCAGTATATTTCTTCTTCAGAAGGCCTTTAGACTATTATGACATTTGCCTTGTTTTAGGCAATTCAGCTTAAATGCAAGTTACTGCACGCTGTGTATCTGAGCTTCTGCACAGTTTTGATCAAGTCTGGTATAACCTTCATTTTCTTTGTGGTGCGTATTTTTCCTCTACTACTTGAACTGTTTTAATATTCTTCTTCAGCAGTACTTGCTTTCATGAAAAATCAATGTCTATATCTATAAAAGTAGCAAAATTGCTGAAAGTCTATTGCAGTAGTTAAAAGATTTTTCACTTATTCCTGGCAAATACTGTCTGCCTAACTCAGAAAGCTAAAAAACAATAAATATCGTTCCAGATAAAGAAAAAAAATCCGAGTTCCTTTTTCTAGTTGACATCTTTTTAGAAAGAATATGTATTTCTTTAAATTCAGATGAATATAACTATGAAGTAGGCAGCTAGCTCAAAGATCTGGGTGTTAGAGGGAGTCTTGAAAAGGACAACTCTCACTTCTGAAGACGGAGAGGTGCCACTTGCCCTTTCACTTCAGTACCTCCTAATAATTTAATTCTGTACCATTTCAGATTGGGCTGCAGTTACATGTTGAAAGATAGAGATGGAAACACTGCAGGGTGCACACCTTTGGGGACTTGTGTAAGCTGCAGTACTCCAGAAGGTAGGATGAGGACACGTACATCATCATTCCCTGAGCTCCATCCTCCCTCTTCTGTCGAGTCAGAGGGTTTAGAGTGCAGGTTGGGACTGGGGAAAAAAGCATAGACAACCTTGAAGGCTTCTTTAGTTATAGTTTGTAGGTTTTAAGTGAGATCTGTTTTTCCTTTGACAGTGGGTGTTGTCTTGCTTGGAGGTCCATGAAGAGGACTCCAGCCTCCGTTCTACTTTTTCTGTTACTGTTTATATAACAAGTGATCCCACATTTGGAAATTATTATAATTACAGTACAGTGTGAGCTTGGCAGTTGGAAGGTTTGATGGCTGGGGCTTGCAACAGGATTTTCCCTGTTCTTACTTCAAGGGCTCTCCCAATGCAGCATATTTTGCAATATGTAGAAATACACAGTGACTATAAAAGAGACAGCTTTTTTTTTTTTAACCATTTTTAATTATTTTTATTGCCTGGCAGCAGGAATTTAAGAGTGGATTGCACATGAATCACTAGAGAATTCCTCTTACATACTTGTAGTTTATTTTATTTAGCTGTACATCAGGATTTTGTTTTTTATTGGTGCCTGTGAATGTTTCCCAGACATAAGTTTTGTAACCCATCATTCAACTTCCTGATGTTGCTGATAGCTTCTTACACTTAAGGAATTGCTGGTTAAAAGCTTCTGCAACAGGAACCTCAGAATTTGTGAATTTACTGTTCTCTACTTTGTATTTTTAGCAATTAACAACACTGTCACATTATGGTCTGTCTTTAGATTGTCCACCTTAAATGGGCATTCCTGATGCGTTACATGTGCTCTTCTTTAGGGGTTTCCCTTATGTTCTGTTAAAGAAAAATTTTTATTGTCCACAAAGGTTTATTCAGTGATGACTGACACTTTTGTGGTTTGTTTTGTTAGTCTTTTTTTTTTTTTAACAGCTTATTTAACAAATGTTTAGATAATTTTTCATTCACATTTCTTGAATTTAGAATTTTATTGAGTTTAAAAAAACATTTATTGAATTTTAACAATATTACTTCCCCCTTCTGTACTTGATTTTTTTTTTTCCAGGAAACTGTATAGGAATTAGTATAATACTTATAAAGTATTATACTGACAATACTTAGTAACAAGTTTCATTATTTCTATTCTTAAATAAAGTCATAGAGGAATAGCCTTTTTCAAAGTACATAATGCTTCATGTACTTTTCCTAACTAGCTAATACATTAAAAAAAAAAATCCAAAAAACCAACCAAAACAAATCATAGCTACATTGTTGTTCATGTACCTTGGAAAGGTCTTAAACACCTTCTTTGAATGGTACTAAATTTCTGTAATGTAAGTTGATGATAAAAGAAATATACAATTTTATAACACACAGGTGGTTGCTAGGGATTGGCAGCATTTGCAAATTGACAGAACAAGTCAAGACCTTTGGAATAAGAACCAAGTTTAAAACAAAAATAATAATTCAGGCGTATGAGGAGGACGTGTGTGCAATTCTCATGAGAGATGAGAAGTTTTTTATAAAAGGAGAAGCAAGAAGTTTAATGCCCTAAAGTAATTCTATTTTCTTTTAATAAGTAGACTAAAGTTACACAGCAACTAGAAAAAAAAAAAAAAAAGGAAAAGGCATGTAGGTCATCTACCTTGTAGCAAAAATGTGATTAATATATTCTGAATGGAAATTACTACTAACTTGTTCCCCCCCCCCCCCAGTATCTATTTGACAGTCCCACACCAGTAAAGATCTTTAGTTGTCATTAACTCTTCAGTTCTACTCCAAATGGACTAGAACTCCATTTCGAGTTTAACTCTTAATTTCCATCCTTAGTAAACTATGATTTCATATACATTTATTATACATTTTCTGGACTCCACAAGAGCAGTTTTCATTATTATGGGGTGTAAAGCATATTGGGTGAGGTGCATTTTTCTATCATATACTAAATGCTGAAACAATTGTTGGACTAGATGATCTTTTGAGTTCCCTTCCAGCCCCTGACACTCTATGAATAAACTTTTTAGCAAGTGTTTCTCTTTGTGACCACATCCCATTGGATTGTTGGTGTGGTTTGGGGATGAGAAAAGACTGATTTGTCCTCTTGCTCCTAGCAACACCATTCAAGGCTTGTGTTGTACTTGAGTGGGGATGAGTCCTGCTGTCTGTCCTGTGAGCCACGGCACCTTCAGAGGAAGGTTTGTCACATGGAGTGTGGCTGCAGAGGTGATGGGGTGGCTGGTGGCTTTTCATGATAAGATGAATGAAGCAAATATCTTTATGGTGTGTTGTTTGGTAGTTTGTTTTGGTTTTTTTGCTTAGAGTTTTGTTGGGCCATAATAAACTGAAGTAGCATGCAATCCATATATAGAGTGGGAGACGCATTAATAGCCTATAAAGACCTTTCTGGACATGCAAACTGATAAATCAGTCTTCTTATCCTAACTTGTAAAATGCTATTGAATAGCTATTGCTCGAACTGAATCAGTTTTCTATGGAAAAGCAAATTGTTCTAATGGTGCTGCAATGAAAATGGCTGCTTGAAGGCTAATTTGTAAAAAGGATTGAAGTCTATTGAATTACTTTTCTAGCATAATATGTGGAAAGTATTCTGGCTTTTGAGAAACGGCGAGGTAGAGCTGGAAATGATAGCTGCATACAAATTAGTGCAGCAAGCTGCTTGTTTAGCCTCCTCAATATCAAGCTTGGATGTAATCAGCATGGCTTTGAAAAAGAGATTTTTGGTGATGGTGACCAGCTGACACAGAGGGACCAATACTGAGCAAGACAACAAACTTCACATTTTAACAGTACCTTGAAGATGCTGATTGTTAATTTGGCCACTCAGATGCTTCACATTTCTGCTTTTTTGTGCTGTTCTTGTCAGTCATAATAATTTATGACTTGGTTTTTTTTGATTTTCTGGAGACAGGAATTTGGGAAGGTTGTTTTCTGCTGATGCTGCTTTCATGTAGCTTCTGAAAGCAGGCTTTTTGTTACTGCTTTTATTTCAACGAGATGGTGTGTCGTATGAAGCAATTCTTGATTCTCCTTAGTGCTGGGTGGTGCAGAAAACCTCTCTTGAGTGAAGCACCACGTAGTGATGTAATTTTGCCAGATGAGGGTTCTAGATATGAGTTCAAAGAATCATAATAAATATGTTTTCAAGGTGAAAACCCTTCCCTCTTCAACTTCTTATGTTCTACATATCTATTACGTATCTATGATACATCATCCACTGTTTTCTTTCTTTCATGCTCATGGAAGAAGTTGTTGTGAAGCTTTTTGGAAAGATGTCTGTTGACCCTGAGAAATGGGGTTCAGCCAGCAGCTCTCCTGCATGCTTTCTCTAACAGAGAAGTACTAATGAGTAATCAGCAGAAGTGGGGAAATTTACTGCAGATCCACGTTATACACTCAGCACGGTGAGCAATATTTTGCTGCCGTGAGGTGTCTCTCAGCTTGGCATCTGGTGATAGATCTCAGATGTTTGAGACAAGCTGAGAGTAGAGCAATGGGCATCTGGGGGGCAATTTGCTAGTTTAGAAGCGTGGTGTGAGGAAACCTCGACACCTGGAAGGGAAAACTTCCATTGCCTTCAAAGCACAAAGAGAACCCTGGTGTTTTACTGTGATGGCAGATGACACCAATTTTATTTGATGTTATAAATTCAAGCTTTGAGAGCTGATGTATGGCTTAGAATATGGCTGCAGGGTAGGAGGAATAAAAAGAGCTTTTCTGTAAGCGTTTAGCCTTAATTTATACTTTCTAGTGTAAACAATAAACCTGTTCTCTTGGTAAGTATTTTTAGTAAACATTCTTGACGACAGCAGTCATCTGAAATATTTTTTTTGTTCTGCTACAGCTAGAAGTCTACTAACTCATATGCTTGGAGAAAGTGTAGTAAACATTTCAGCATCCGAGAATGTGGATTTTAGCAGTAAACGAAGAACCCAAGTGTATGCTTTGGCTTTGATGTAACTAAATATGTTGAATCACAGAAACTTGAAAGAATTTGGTAAATAAGAGAAAATCAACCTCCCCCCAGCAGTCTAATAAATAATTTTCCCCACTCTCTTTTAACTTGTTTTGCAGAGGAATGGAGTAGAAAGGCTAGTATCAAAACATTAAACCTCAAAAACTTAGCCAAAAAAGCCACAGGAGCTTGAGGTCTACCCTTAGAGAGATGGAAGATTCTAGGCAACATCTATTGCCTTCTTATTTCACATTACTTATCTTTTTCCTGCTGCCATTGCAGTGCTTCAGTGCTGCAGTGTAGCACTTATTATTTACCAGTGCCATGGTAGACAGTGTCATGTGGGATCTGTTGGTCACCAGGATTTCCACAATGAAACCACTGCTGCTTTCTTGTGATTGTTTCATGTTGATGTGAAGCTGTGTGAGGACTGCTGAAGCCAGACAGGTTGTCCTGGGGGTGGAGTTTCACTGCCAGCAGCTCTACTCTCTCAGAACCAATTTCCACAAAGGCAGTGTGTGTGGAGGAAAGCCAGTAGAGGTACAAAATGATATAACAGTACCCACACTGATCAGTGAGCATAGAAACAGTGGGGAAAAATCAGTATACTAGATGTATACTTATATGACTGGGTTTATTTTTCATTGTTGAGAGACAGAAAAAAGTGTTTTGTGCAAGCTTTTGTGTCAGCTCCCCTAACAATTCCTGCTCCCTCGATTGGCTGGTCTCTGCTTCCCACTGTTTTATTTCTTGCTGCTGATACTTCAGACATTTGTAGTTTAAAGGGAAGTTAAAACTGTAGAAAGGTGGCAGGTGCCACAAGAGAGCAGAAAATGCTAGTCCTGGACTAGAAGCAAGTGCTCCTAGTGCATCTTTCTTGGCCAAACAATTGCATGCACTATTAAAGCAGATGTGTTTCTGCTCTGATTGAATGTTGACTTTGTGGGAAAGTCATCTCTTCTATTACTGAAAGCTGTTTACCTGAGAACTTGCACAAAGGCCCAGACATTGCTCAGTGTTGTGCCATTATGAATGACAGCATTCCTGTATTTAAAAAAACAAGATTGCAGCTGACATTAGAGCTTCAAATTGATGCTGAGGATTTCTAGTACTAGAAATGATGGTGCTGAGAACATGATGCCACACTCTGCACAGGATCATAGGTTATGAATGGAGCATCTATTAGTGTGTCTGATGTGTCTGAGAGGAGTATTTGAAATACCCTTAGAGCCAGAGGAGGAGTTCTCCCAGTTCTGTGGCTATCTGCATGGTGTTTTTCTTGTGTTCAGTTAGGGATTATTCTTCCTGAATATGTTGTGCAGGTAACTTTTGGCTTGGGGACTGTTCACAAAAAATTAACTATGTGCATCTGAAGAAACATGAGACATCAGGACAAGGGAAAGATTTCATTGTACATCTTCAAACAGAAAATTATATCAGCCAACAGCTGAAGGGGGAATGTTTCAGCTGCTAGAGGATCCTGAGCAGATAACATACAGGCTGGAAAACACACCTATTAGCACGTACTTAATACCACATCACTGAAATCTGTCTCTCTATGGTTGAGAATATGTTAGGAGGCTTTGGTAGACTCTGCAGTGCTACTTCAGGTCTGTACAAGTCAAAATAAAATCAAGAATGAACATTGCCTAGGTAGGCAGAGATGCAAAGTCTCTATTGCATCTGATCAGCTACCTTCATGCCAATCATTTTTAGGAGTTCTGATATGAGTGGCTTTCAATTTTCTTGCATATTACAGGCAGATTTAGATTCTGGAAAAACCCAGAAGCTTCTAAAACCAAAAAGCTCACTAACTGTCCAGAACAAATTGTAAATACTTCACCCAGTAGTGATACTACTTAATTCAGTAGTAACACACGCACTTCAGAATTACAGTTAACATATGTACTGATTGTCATATAAAAAGGTTTATTTGGGCATAGGAATAATTACTAATGATGAATGTCAATGATTTTAAGTTTCAGTGCATAGAATTTAGCTCTGCTTATAGGATTTTGTTAACACCTATCACTGAAGATTAACCTGATCTCTGTAGCACAGGAAATTAAAAATCTTTTGACAGTCATTTTAAGATTATGAGTGGGAAGGCAAGATGAAGAGTCTCTTAGCCCCTCAGCGTGCACCTTTCTCTTCTATTTCCTGGCTAGAGGTAGAAAAAGTTGTAGGGATTAAAAAAAAAAAGTGCCAGTGGTACTGACAAGCAACACATCTTTCATCTGGGTTATGGTACTTTTCTCTTCTCTGCATGTTATTCAAGTAGCTGAAAGTGCTTTTATGTTGATAATTCAGCTTTCAAAGATTGTACCTGGGAGTAGGTGAGTTATTTCAATTTTTCAAGAGTGTCTTAATCCTTGAGTGGTGGCCATAAATATTTAACAGTGGCTACTACGACATGATCTTAGTCTTACTGATACTCATGGGCATTACTGCAATGCAGGTAATAAATGTCATGTTGATGGGAGTAGAAGAATCTGGACCTCAATGGCTTTCTTCCTAACTTACTGTCAGGTAAAACTAGTTGTTGTGGTGCTTTGCCCCATCACAACATATCTTTTGGGGTTCTTTCTGAAGCTTCTTTCAAACAGCATCCTGGTTTTCTGCCTTGTGTTAGAACGGAGTGGAGAGAGTACACCATGCTCTGATGGGTTCCTGAAATGCTCTGCAGCCTGCTCGTTGTACTGCTCCCATAGGTGTGACTGCTGGGATTCCTGTGAACAGAGCTTCAGCAGAAATGACATGATAAATCTGGATGGCTGAGATCAGGAGGGAAGCCTGAACTCCTGAGCTAGGCAGTGGCAGAGTGTATATCCAGTCAGCAGTTCTAAATTCACACACCTCTTTCTTTCATGTGGCTTATAAGTTAATCATTTACTTGGTAAAAAAAGTACAAACCACTCCCCATTATGCAGACATGGCAAGTTAGATGTGAAATTCCCTTTAATATCCTAATTTATAAAGGTGCTTCAAACTAGGACTATTAATTTTTATAATCCTTCAGCTATAATATATATATTTTACACACAGCCTATGTCACTACATCACAAGTTTGGATCTAAAATCTTGACACTTGAAGAAACTCAAAAGCTAGATTTGGCTGCTTGCATTTAAATCTCTCTTGCTTGCCTCTATGACAACATTGGAATTGCATTCCAGATGGAAACTGGAAATAGTTAAATTCTCTGAAGCAGTAATGGAAAGTGAGCAGTTAAAGGCACTTACTGACACCCTCCTGTCTTCTGTGCTTTGGCTGGCAGAGGCATTAACCTGCTTTTCATGCAGAGAACCCCTCTTGCAATGATTATTTGTCCAGTTTCATGGTAGTAAGTTACTATAATTCATCATGGGCCTCATTTATGTCTTCCTGGTTCAGCATGGGGAAAAAAAACAAAACAGCAACACCCCCCACCAACCAAAAAAAGGAATCAACAACTACCTAAAATTAGCAACCACAGAAAAGATGTAATTTCCTTGCTCCTAAATTCTGCCTGGTGTTCCCCTGCACATTGTGTGCAATTAAGTGGAGTGAGGCACAGGGAGTATTGCTTTAAAAACTTAGATATGCCAAATTCAACTCCAGAGAGAGCTGCTGTGAAATCACAGAAGGTACAGCAAACAGACGGAATTTGAGAGATAACAGGTGCTGGTTTAAAATAAATAAATATGGGAAAATTTTATTAACGTGATTGAATTTTGTTTAAACATCACCTCGAAGCAGGTGCATCAGATGAGATGAAAACTTGAACAAATAGAGAAAAATAAAGTAAGGTCTGTGTTACGGTAGTTGTCTACTTTGATATACAGTGTGTGCTTATGAGATACTTTAACTGTTAAACAAGAAGGAACAGAAAAAATCAGACTGGAAAGGAAATTAATTTTGAAGGTCAGATTCTTGAATGTCAGAAATCGGATATATAAGGAAAAAAACTAGTGTCAACTGGTAGGGGGTTTTTTTTCTACTTCATCTGACTGCAGATATTTTGATTGAATACAAAACTTTGATATTTGTCATTTAGTCCTATTTCTAATCATCTACCACTTTATTTTGTGAAAGAAAAAATGTGAAAAGGGAAAGGAAATAATTCTGACAAATGAGACAGGAGCAGTTTAACCTTTCCTTTGACATTTCTGTAGGAAATCCAGTAAAATTAATTTTTTTCCAAAAAGTTATAGAGATGGAAGTTTTGGAGGGAGTGGGGGTGCACAAAAATTATACAAGCAGGCTTTGTCCTCTTTCAGGGGGTAAGTTAGAAGCAACTCACTGGCCATTTACACAGCACAGTGTGGATAGCCCTGTGCCCACAGGCTCTGGAAATGGAAGCAGGGCAGTGTCAGAAACCAGAACTTACCAGCCCAAGGCTGACACTCTGGCAACAAGAATGTTCTGCTTCAGGGACCCAGACTGGTATTTGTCATCATGCCTTGGAATTTTATCTCTGCCCTCTGGGGAACTTGCAAACTTCATTTTTATTTTCCCTCAACAGAAGTGGACTGGAGTAAATAGCCACTTTTTGAACAATTTATAGCCACAAACATTTGAAACCTGAACCTCGGTTCATTATGTTAGCAAGTAGTGTGACAACTACAGAGTGTAGAATTTATAGCTGACCCAACCTGATATTAAATTAGAAATCTCTGAGTTGTACGAAAATCAGATTGAGACAGTTCCACTTGGGCCTGACTTTCTGGTTTTGAACAGATTGGAACTTTAATGACCTTACAGATGGAAGCTGGAAATATGTTAATTCTCATGAGATATTCTTATCTAGAATTTTGAGAGGCCTGGTTTCTATCTCCAGTTTAATATAAATATATGACTAAGTGGAAAATTGCTTTTAACTACTGAAGGCAATCCTTCCATTTTTCTTGTTTGTCCCTTGCAATTGAAAAAAAAAATAAGAATAGTTTGGCCATGCTGTCAGTCTCTTTGGTGCTTCAGGAGTGTTCCTTGGTGAGATAAGTCATATCTATTTTGCATTGTCTATGAAAATCTATCACCAAAGTTAGTTCTTTGAACATCTGTCCTCCCTTCATGCTGGGGAAGGTGATCCATGCTCATCTATATCCTGGCAAGACCTTTCAGCTAAGGAAGGTGACATTCACAACTTATTTCCTCCTTTGGCTTTTTATCTTGACTTTCAGATAATAGGGGATGTCAAAAGAAAGGAAGAGACTGATATTATGCAAATGTCCTCTTTTTATATATCAAAATCAAGGATTCCTGTTTTAAGTGCTGATGTTTTTATGTCCTTTAGAACAGTCTCAAAGCAAATGATACAGGCTTTTTCAACTGCCTGCAAATTAATATGATTTTCCAGTGTCTATTGAGAGGCATAAGTAGGGCTGTTTGGGACAGGGGAGGCCTTTGCTCCTTTTGCCTGTGCTCTGCTTGTTCATTAGCAATTTAAGAGTTTGGTTTCATTTCTGGTTAAATCAATATTGTTAATGAATATATGCGATGAGATTATGAATAAGAAAATCATAGAAGCACTTAGGAAAGAAAAAAGTTCACTCATGTCAAAGTAATGTCAGGTTTCATGTCTCGAGGCTTCAGAGAATTGTATAATTCTTTTATTAGGTAAAAAGAATAAAAGTTGTTCTATTGGTGCATGCAAAGTGCAGGCATCTCTACTAATTGAAAGAGAAAATGAGAACTGGTAGAAATAACCTCTTCACATAAGTTTATTTTATGTATTAAATTAGTGAAAGCAGGTTAAGAAAGTCCTGTCTTATTTTCCAGAACAGTTAAGTTTCTAGTACTTGTTTGAAACTTAGACAGCCACCAGTTCAGCTGTAAGAAAGGAGGAAAAAAAATAAAATAAATGTAAAAAGAATGTGGACAACCAAAACAAATTTGTCAGTACTCCCTGAGTTACTCTTGCAGAAGGAGAAGGGTTACTAGCTTTTCAAATACAACTGGATTGCCATCCTTTGCCATCCTTTGGCAAAATGAATGGGTGAAACACCATGCATTTCTTGTCCATCTTACTAATGCCACCTCCACCTGCATCCCTGTACATTCCAGACTCGTGCTTGCTGGAATTTAGCTTCAATATTGCTGTGCTGATTTACACTAATAGAGTTTGGCCTAGATTTGTAAAAGGCTGGCTAACTGAAAGGAAATATCAACAAGTATTCAAAGGCTCTTTTATAACCACTGTGGAATAATTGGAATATTTTGGTAGATTCAAAAGAATAGCAACTCACTAAGGGAATTAAATTAAGCTAATGAAAGAAAGCCTTTTACTTAGAACCAATAAAACGTATTAGACTTTGCAATAATCTGTCTGAAGTGGTTTTGAAGCCCTTTGGCTCGCTTTTATTTGAAGCTGAATTGGACAGTACACTTGACATACTGTGGGAAATGAACAGTTGTGGGGAAATGTTAAATTGTATGTTAGATTTATTTTTTTTTTTCTTCACTCAGCCCTTGTGAGCACTGAGGAATTCATAGAGTCTGAAGAAAAGACCTGCATGAGTGTTCCAGGCTTTGCATGGGTCAGATGTAGTGACTTTAGCAAAGGAGGGGTTGGGGAAAACATGGAGCAAGACAAAACCTTGCAGTGACTCCCCAGAGTGAGACTGTGAGAGCAGGACCCTTGGTACATTCTCTGCTCTCCATCCAGGTGTGTTTGTAACCCCTGTAATAATCTGCTACAATACCATTTGCATATTCAAAAGTCTTGGCAATTATTAGTGAGATATTGACCTAAATAGGTCCTTGACCTTACTTTTTGCATGGTAATCCTGTGATCTGTGTGTTTCCCTTTTTCCTTCCCCTCAAATACTTTCCTGCAAAACAACACTGACACTGTCCTGTTGGAGAAGTAATGAATATTTCATAGAGGACTGTGGTGCTACTTGACTTCAGGTCTCCTTTCTCTATCCTCTGTTTCTTTTCCTCTTCCTACAAATAACCTGGCTATCAAACTAAGAAATAATAGTAAAAGGTTCATTAGAGCATCACATTTTGTTCCCTTTCTATTGTTATGATTGCTTTTCATTGCAAAAATGACCACAGAAATGATTATAGCTTCATTTTTTTTTAACGTGTTTATTTGCTTTTTGGGTTTAAACCCCTTTTTCTTTCATCATGATTTAGTGACAAAAAGTCCTGTGTAAAAATGACATCCATTATTAAAAATTCCCCCAGGAAAATTTCCAACAGACAAACAACTTTTCTACCTATAGCTATTCTTCCTTTGTTCTTTTCAGCTATGCTTATCATGATACCAAAATTTCATTCTTCATAATTAGAAGAGCCATAACTTATATCCAATAGTTTAATGTAAAATATTATCTAAACACATTTACTTCATAACCTCTCTAAGGTGTTCTGCCTGCTTAAGGGATGTTTCTGTCATGTCCTTTCTATAAGTAGAAGACAGAAGGTGTTTTGCATTGTCAGAATGTCTACTTCTCATATTCTGTGTCATGCAGCTTTTTCTCCTGGTCACAGTGCACTCAGAAAACAACTTGAATGTTTCTGTGGTTTTGCACTGATTTGCAGAGATTGTCACCAAAACCAAGAAGGCTTCTCATAACTTTCCTGGCTTCTTAAGGAAAAAAATGCTAATCTGCTGAATTTTATTTAGTGCTGTTTGATGCTTAGACTTGTATTTGCAGTTTTCTGTTGAAACAAATGAGGCAGAGAAAGTTTCCTGGTAACAATCACCTCCCTCAACCTTTATCTAACAGTTGAAAGTAAGGGATGTTTGTTCTAGTCTGCCTGTGGCTTATCAATGCTGTTGTCAGAAAGCAGGCACATTTTCAGGCAGACTACAGGTGGTGTTGACATTTATGGATCCCATTTTCTCTAAATAGGCTGCTTTAGAATCAAGATTGTATTCCAAAGCTGCCTTTCAAAACAGTTCTATTTCTCTTTGAAGGGAGAGTTTTGTGAATTCAGACAATTAGCATTTTTAACAGCTTGCACTTTAGAAAGAGGGTAAGGAAGTCAGCACCCACAGCTCTACCATGAGGGATCAAGAAACTTTTAAACTGGAGGCATTCTCAGCTTGCTGTAATTAGCTCTCTGATAAAACTTTGCTCCCAAACTCAGTTAAAATGGCATTAACTTCAAATAGTTCTGTTGAAAAACCCAGACCCCCACTGCAGTCTCCACTGTTGTGGGTTTGTGAGGAACATCATTAAATAGGAAAGATGACACTGCTTTTAAAAAAGGCTTTTTGTGCCAAAACAGATACAACTTTTCTCCCTAATTCTGAAGGCCTAATTTTCCTTCCAGTCATCCCCGTATAGCTGTGCCTTTCCCAGCAGCCTTCTTACCAGTGCAGCAGCATCCCCCAGTCACAGCTTTTCGAAACACTGTCTGGTATTTTGTTCAGCAACAGGATTTGCAAATGATTTAGCCAAAGGGATGATAATGCATTTGAAAAAGAACAGGCTTTTAAAACCAGACATGTATAACTTCTGCTTTTAACTGCTCTGACCTGCATATTTTCCCCTAAGATGGTGGGTGAATGAAGGACCTGGAGTAGGACATAGGATGCAGGAGCCACACAGGGGCTGCCTGAATTGTGTACTTGCTATGTAGTCGTTTGGCAGTGGTGACCGGTGTGCCTGACCCAGTGCAGGCTGGGGGATGATCTGTTGGAGAGCAGCTCTGGGATTAAGGACCTGGGTGTCCTGGTGGACAAGAGGATGACCATGAGCCAGCAATGCACATTTGTAGCCAAAAAGTCTGATGGCATCCTGGGGTGGATTAAGAACAGTGTGGCCAGCAGGGCAAGGGAGGTTCTCCCTCTTTACTCTGCATTGGTGAGGCCCCATCTGGAATACTGTGTCCAGTGCTGGGCACCCTAGCTCATCAGGGACAGAAAACTACTGGAGAGAGTCCAGTGCAGGGCACCAAGATGCTGAAGGGAGTGGAGATCTCCCTGCTGAGGAGAGGCTGAG
>JANHGL010014505.1:0-19831 GCA_024611195.1 Ceyx melanurus | reverse complement strand
TTCCTGTGTGGGCTGCTCTGGGTGCCCCTGCTCTGGCAGGGGGTTGGACTCCATGATCTCCAGAGGTCCCAACCCCTGCCATGCTATTACATTCTTGTGTCTATTCAGTAGTGAACTTTATAGTATATGGGCAGGTTTGTTTCAGAAGAAAAGGAGATAAGAAAAAAGCCTTAAAGTATCAGAAGACTGCAAGCCTGAGATGCAGAAGGGAAAGAAAAAGAAATCCAGACTTATTTATCTAAATATGACTTCTAAGCAAGCCTTGTAACTGCAGGGATGACTTATGACTCTGTATTTAATGTTTTCTCTCACTTGATTTCATCAGACAAGTTGCTGAAAAGATCAAAAATGATTCTGTTTAAGACGAGTCACAGTATCAGCTTTAGGCACTGATCACCTCTCAGCTCTCACCATACCTGAGTTGTTTGCCTCCATCAGTGCCTGACTGAAGCCAGCACTCTGGGCACTTCCATAGGTACTCTTCATTTTTTCCACATCTACTTGAATTGGGAGCAGTTCATCCAGCACATTGGCGGTGACATCCTTGGCAGTTTTGACCATGCTCTTTGCACTGGAGATGATGCTGCTGATGTCATCTGAAACAGACACATGCACCTGCAGAGCCCCACAGCAACAGATGGCAAAGGCAACCCAGAGTGCCTGGGGAGCAGCTGACCTCCATTGATCCCATTGAGGTTGTTCTGAAGGGTGAGCAGATCGATCTGCAGCATGTTCTTCTTCCCATCTGCAACATCAAGTCTACTCTTGAAGTCTTCAAGGGTTGGACCAAGACCTGCAAAACAGGCAACACCCTGTATGGATTTGAAACAGAATTCCCATCTCTCTGCTGGAGAGGTGGTGTGGCAGCAGCAGCCTGCACTCACACACAGCTCCTCTGGCCACTGGGCATTTGCACTGCAGAATCTGCTGGGCAGGAGTTCTGCAAAGGTATAGAGCACAGGTAGAAAACCCACTTTCCTGCCTTTGGAAATAACCAACTCAAGAAGTCCTGCTGTAATGAAACCTGCCTCTTCTGGTTAAGTATGTGCTGCAGAGCTTTGCTGAACTGTGAAAATTCCTGGTTCAACTGGAAAATTCCTGGTGGCATTTCTACTATCACTTGGTTTCTTGGTACCTTGCAATGTCCTTTCAGTCTTCTTGGCTTGATTCAGGAGTGTACCACTCTCAGTTTTTAACTTGGCAGCTTTTCCTGAGAGGTCTTCTCTCTTCACAGTCTGGTAACAGAAGCACAGTATCATAAAACTGCTTTAATCATGATACTAAAATATAGAGAGTAGAAGATAGAGCCCAATCTAGTTTAAAAAAAACAAAACAAAACAAAACCAACCCACCACTCTACAAAAGGCCAAGATTCCATGTGAAAAACACCACCTTAAAGAATAACTTCCCAGATTAATTGAAGCAGAATCCAGCCTCAGTCACTAGCAAATCTCTGGTAGGTTTGGGGTGTCCAGAAGCAACAACTCACACACAGCTCTTCAGTACTCCTCTGCTGAAGAGCTTGGGGGTGGTTCTGGTGCAAAGCAAGAGAAAACACCCAAGACCCTGCTCAGTGATCCCTGGGCTGGCCTAACACAGATATCTTGGCTCTGCACTGAAATGAACAGGACTCAGAAAGACTCTGCCCCATCTGCAACTAGGCTGACCAGTGCTGAGCCAAGGCTAAGTCACAAACGCAGCAGAGCAGCTCATTTCATGACAATCAAGGCATGTCAAGCCACACAGGTCCTTGTTTTTGGTGCCTCTCTGGTGGTCAGAAGAAATATGTGGTTGCAAGAAGCTCACCACCATGTGGGTGCCTACAGGTACCTACCGACAAAGCTGAGGCAGCTGCATTCCCAGCTTTGGTGGCTGCTTCCTCTGCTGCTTTGATGGCATTAATGATGCTGTCATATGTAGTAGAAGCTTCCACAGCACAGCCCACCAACTCGTCCTTCCTGGCACTGTTCTTTATTCTGTGGGAAACAGGGTGAAAATGAAGCCTCCTGCAAAGATTGGGGATTTCGAGAAGTATTCTCAACAGGTTTGAATTTGGTGTTTTCTAAGTAACCCCTACACAAAAAAGTTCTCCAGTTAGAGCTGGGATTTCATTCTGCAAAAATACCAACCTTGGAGGCAGATCAATACAAAAAGATTCTTCAGAAGGTGGGGTAAGTGCAGGTATGTGAAAAAGCACAACTGTGAGGGCCTTAAAAGCAGCTTCTACATGATTACAAGGGGAGAATTCACCAAGGCATATGGCCAAGAAGTCACCTCCATCACAGCCCCCACCAAATACACTAGATGTGCTAGATTAGATTATATTCTCTGCTGGATTAGATTCTATTCTATGGGCCTGCTCTGGCAGGGGGGTTGGACTCAATGGTACCTTCCAACCCCTGACATCCTGGGATCCAGTTCAGAGGAGCTCAGAGAACTGCAGGTTCCAGATAATCTCTGGCTTTTACAGCATCCTACGGAGCAGCAGATGGAGACTACAAGACATCTTGTGTTTTCCCAGAGAACCAGAGCATCAGAAACAGCAGACAAAAAAATCTCCCTGTGAGCTGTGCAACTACCCAGGATCAGCTCCTTTGTATTTGTGAGAACAACACCATCTTAACGGGAAAAAATAAAAAAATCACACTGAGAATAAAAAATAAGAATGAAAATGTTTTTTCTAACCAAGAATTTTCCAGCTGAGTTAGGTATTTTGGAGTTTAACTTTTTGAGAGTTTCCAGTTGGTGTCATGACTAAGTGCAAACAAGTTTCACAGGAAAAAAAAAATCCAACCAGCCAACCAAAAAAACCCCAAGATCTCACTTGTTTTCCTTTTGTCCTGGTGCACCACAGAAGGCCCCCAAAACCTTGAGGTGCAAGCCATGGAAACACTCAAAGTAGATCAAGTTTAGTGTATTTCTACCTTTCTAGGAGATTTCCTGATGAGAAAACTATAATAAGTTGTTTTCCTCACTAATGCTGAAGGTGTCTGAAGGTGCCAGGTTAGTATTTCTTCCAGTTATTTGCCCCAGTTCATTGACAACATGAATGTACCCCTGAGTGGAACTGCAGGAGAGAAATACAGTGCACTACAAAAAAAGATATTCTAAACAGTTCCCCACTCAATTCATCAGCATTTTTTTCTCAGTAGTAAGATAAAGTGTTAGTGCAGTTACATAAAACTGTATTATGGGAGTCTCCACTTCTGGGGAAAAAACCCCAGGAAAAATATAGGAAGACCTGGTTAGTGGTTGGGGGGAAAGAAAAGAAACCATCTGTACATCATGAAGAAGCAGAGAGACAACCCAAATTCCCTCTGCAAATGAATCAAGGGAAGTTACAGACAGGGCATTGCAACCACAGATCTGATGCACAAAAACTGCTCCTTCTCAGGAGTGGCACATACTCTTCCAGTTGTTTTGCCAAGTCTTGCAGAGATTTGGCATGTTCCTCAGCCCTCACTACCAGTGGCTCTTTGCTGGCTGATAAGGAGTGGTTTGTCAGCTTTTCATTCATGTCTTTCCTTGCTCCATCCAGCTGGGCAGCCAGACTTTCATATTCCTAGGGGTTTATAAAGATACAGTTATGTGATTTTATGCTGTTGATTTTGTCCTGGTCTCCTCTGGTGTCACATACACCTTGCACCTGAGGAGACCAAGGGGAAAAAACATTCCCTTCCAACTTAATCTGCATGTTACTGCAAACAACTTCTAATTACATTACACTTCTAGACCCAATAGCTAAAAACTGAGTCAGACCCAAGGTCCTACTATAGCCCAGCACCCCATCCCAGGCAGAAAGACAAGAACAGCACAACCCCTCATGTTATTCCTCACAGATATTCTCCCAAGTTCAGATATCTGCAGCTCAGTGTCTTTCTTGGACACATCACCAGCCCCCTCAGGTTTCTCTTTTGGCAACCTCTGTGGGCAGGCTCCTCCTGACCCAGGGTGGGCTGGGAGATCCTTCCCTTTTGGTATCCTAGGTGCTGAGCTGTGCTACCTGTGACAGTAACAGCAAGATACTGGGGGGTTTAACCTTAACTTCAGAAGGTTAACTAACCTCTTTACTCTTCTGCAGCAACCCAAGGACACTGTTAGCTTGTGTTAGGGAAGATCTGGCAGAGCTCAGAATATCCAACACCCCTCTCTGCTGTGCAGTTGTCTCCTCAATCCGTTTCTGAGGGAAAATGAAAGGTTGAGTGACACATGATGGAGTTAAAAACAAGACAGAGAACACCATACCCACCTCATCTAGTTTGCAGTAGGGCTGACCAAAGGTGCTATTGCTGTGTTAGCCAGGTGCCTGTAGGTTTAGGCCTAATGCCATCCTACTGATGCCAAGAGTGAGAAACCCAGGAGTCTGCAGGAGGATCTCACACAGCTGGGCAGCAGGCTGCACTAGTTCAGCTACCAACACTCAAAGTAAAAGGTTAGCTGAGATGAACTGTCAGGAGAGACCATCCAATGTGTAATCTCTCAAACCTGGAGACTTCAAAACAGCTCCCTTGTGACTCTCCAGATTTCTTCCTTCATCTGGAGATCTTACAGGAAAAGGGTGTGGAACCTTTTCCTCCAGAGCAGCCCTGTGACAATCCCCAGTGTATCAGCCAGATGGGTGGTGGTGCAGGTAAGGGTGTCTTAGCTCTCCTAACTTGGGTTTCTATCACTGTAACATGTCCAATCTCTCCCTGCTGGAGCAGTGAACCAGCTGATTGATGGCTTGGTACAGACATCAATCCTTTAACACAACTGTGCATCTTCCTGTGGCACACATATTGTGCAGTCCATGCACAGAAAGAAGTAATTAAATATTGAAAGGGACAGTTAAATATGGAAATTCTTCTGTTCAAGCAGTGTTAGCAAGCTGGATGGATTGGAGTGTGCTAAACCAGGGATCCATTTCAGAAAAAAAATACAATTAATCTAAAAGAACAGCCCTGCAACACACCCTTTGTACTATCCCCTCAGCCCTGAAAATCAAGCCGTGTTCAGGAGTGACAGCTATTTCTTTTCACCTTCCTGGTGAGACCTCAGAAGTAGCTGTACTTGAATATTAGTATTCAAGAATATGAATCCCAAATAATTTAACAGTACTGTACACATTACTGCTTGCATCTTTCATGGCTGTTAAAAATCCTTTAAGGAATTTACTATGAAAAGTACAACAGCAGCAGGGATTTAAGAAAGATCACAAACCAAGTGGCAGCTGAAGGGCTAGGCAGAGTCTCCTCCCCTCCTCTCATCAGAGCTAAGCCCTGGTCAGACTGTCCTGGTCACAGAGAGAGGCCAGTGGGAGGAGCCTGTTTATCCCTCTCCTGTGGTTTAACTTTCTCCTCCTGACTCCTGTCATTACCTTCAGGTCCTCCAGCAGAACCCCATGCTCTCTGTTCAGGTTTTCAGCCTGCTTCACTTGTCCCGTCGCCTCGTTCAGAGCGTCACGGAGGTCGGAGATTTTGGATTCATACTCATTCAGTGAATCCCTCACTATTTTAATAAGCCCATGATTTTCTTGGTGGTACTTCTGTAGCTCACTCTTAACACGTGCCAGTACTGCAGGATCAGGACCAGAGAGGGAAAGTTTTATTCAGAGAAGAAGGAAACCAGAACTTCTTTCAAAAGGCTTGATAATCAGGGATTGTTGTGGGAAAACCTGAGTGTCCTGAGAAATTCTAAGCATCCTGGGAAATCCTGAGCATCTTATGAAGCCCTAATTTCAGTGTTACTCTAGCAGAGATGCTCACCAGTTTGCTGCTGCAGAGCACACACAGGCATTTATCTGGCTATTTCTACATGAGGTAAGGATAATCTGCAAATACTGGATTGGGTTTTTTTTCTTGTTGCTGCTGGAATCAGGTTGTTGCTGACTATCCCAGTCAAACACATGCAGAGAAAACAAGGGAATACAGCCCTGAACTGCTTTATCCTTGGACTGCATTAGCAGCTCATTAAAATTGGTTCTTAAATGACAGGAACACTGGAGAGGGGCTGTTCACAAGGGCATGTGGTGACAGGACAAGGGGCAATGGTTCTTAACTAGAGCAGGGTAGATTCAGATTGGACATTAGAAACAAGCTCTTTACGCTTTGTATATCAGGAAGAAGTTCTTGAGGGTGGTAGAACAGTGGAATAGGCTCCCCAGGGAGGTGGCTGAGGCCCCATCCCTGGAGATAATCCAGGTGAGGTTGGACAAGGCTCTGAGCAGCCTGGTCTAGTTGAGGGTATTGCTGCTCACTGCAGGGGGGGCTGGACTAGATGACCTCTGGAGGCCCCTTCCAGCCCTGACCATTCTAGGATTCTACTCTGAGGGTGGTGAGACACTGGAAGGGGTTGTCCAAGTCATGGATGCCTCATCCCTGGAAGTGTTTAAGGCCAGGCTGGAGGGGTTCTGAGCAACCTGCTCTAGTGGAAGGGTCCCTGCCCTTGGAACGAGACTCTCTTCAAGACCCCTTCCCACTCAAGCCATTCCACGATTCCACAGCTAACAACTGCTTCTGATCCCAGGGATACACTGCAAAATGCCTCTCCCTACACTCCTTCCTGAATAATCACTGCTGCTTCAGAGCTAAGGTTGATCTTTCCAGGGAGCAGGGGGCTGGGAGGAGGAGCCCTTACGCAGCTGCGCTTCCGTCCGCTCCTTCTCCGCCTCGGCCTGCTGCCGGCCAAAGCTGAGCTTCCTCATCTCCACGATCATTCGTTGAGCTTCAGCCAGTTCCTTAGCAGCATCTCCCAAGGGCAGGTTGTTCCCTTCTGCATTTGTACCAGCTATTTGTTCCAAGAGCACTGGAAAAAAAAATAAAATATATATTGTCCAAGAAAGGATGCACTGAAGCCCATGGAGGAGCCAAATGACAGGGCTGGTGTCTCTGCCAAGGATGATGTGCCCATCCCTGAAGCCCTTCATCAGGCAGACCCATTTGGTCCATGAAGCTGAGAATTCTCCTGTGCCACACGACCTTTGGGCTTGAAATGTGTCCCAAATGACCATGCGCACAGCAGTAATTTTAACCTAAATATCCCTGTGGTGAAGCTTCTCTGTCTACCTTCCCTGTTCACCTCGTAGGGAAGGTAGATTCCTAAGCTAACATTGCACATTGGATCTCTAATAGGATGAGTAAATTCCACAGCTATGGTTAAATTCTGATTTCTGAAGTTGTTTTCTAAGAAAACTTTTCGTGCTTAATTAAGAATATTGAAATAAACTGCAAAGATTCCATAAAACCAAATGGTATGGAGGTAGAAATTATTTTTACCTTGTATGTTGTTGACAACTATTTGTATTTGGGAAACCAAATCCTTTCCTTTCTGTTGGGTTTGGCCAAAGTTATTAAACAAGACCTCAGCTTCTTTGTAGTTCATCTCAGCCTAGCAAGAGAAAAAAACTAATCAGATGAAAAATATCTGGAGACAGCAGGCTACCAGGGAGTCAGGGGATGGGCACTTTTGAACTGATCTGGAGAGTCACCTTTTCCTGGAGAGCATTTACATCGTGGTTTAGGTTAAGAAATTCTTTCTCCAACTCCTCCACCTTGGAACCCTGATTATGAACAATAGACTGGTAGTTGTTCAGTAAGACCTGAAAAAAATAAAATCCAATCCAATCAACCATCCATAGATAGGAGATAATAAGCAAACATTCACTGGGTTGTATTTTCAGCCAAGGTAAATAAAAGCAGTATTACTAACTTGAGGGCTGATTATTGCTGCCCAAACTGGGCTTTTTTTCTCAGTGAGTACAGCAACTGCTATTCCAACCAATGAAAATGTTCTTAGGATGTATTTTGGTATCAGCAATGGGAATTATCTGGGCTATGCAGAGACACGAAGTGCTAGAAAAAGACAGAGGTATAGGGAAATCTGAGAGATGCAGCTTTCAAGGAGAGCAGAAAAAGCAGACACTGATCCTCTTTCAGAGTATGCCATGGAAACAACAGCTGCCTTCTAAGAGGGGAACCCAGCATCTGGTGTCAGAAACCCAGAGTTGCTGTGTGACGCCTTGCAAGCTGATGGGAAGATGGAGTGAAGTTCCTAAATTCAGCTCTTCTGCTTAATCCAGCCTCCACTTGGCAGTTTCTGTGTGTCTACCTTTAAGTCCTTGATGCGTGTTTCCAGCTGGCCCATCTGCTCCAGGGTATGGGAACTCATGTGGACCTTCTGCAGCTGGGATTTAATGAGCTGAAGCTCATCAGCCATTGTTCTCAGATCCTTCAGCAGGGTAATTACACAGCTATCACAAGCTGCAAAGGGAAACAATACATCTGAGTGATACTGGGCCCGGGGAGCATTTCACTGACTACAGTGCAGTGGAAACCCTTTGATGCTTTGTCACCCGGTGCAGCCCCAAGAACAAAAGGCAACAGCAAAGCCCTCGAGGGACCAAAGCCAGATAGGAGGAGGTGGCCTCATTACATCTGGCTCACTCACCACCTCTTTATCATTTCACCAAGTGTTTGGTAGAATGTTTGCTTTTAAAATCATCACAGAATCCCAGCATTGGCAGGGATTGGAAGGGACCTCTGGAGATCATGGAGTCCAACCTCCTTCCAGAGCAGGGGCACCCAGGGCAGCCCACACAGGAACAGATCCTGGTGGGGCTGGAAAGTCTCCAGAGCAAGAGACTGGCAGCACTGTGCCAGGCTTTGGCACCCTCACAGGGAAGAAGTTTCTCCTCATGTTCAGGTGGAACCTTCTCTGCTCCAGTTTATCCCCATTGTTCCTTGTTCTATTGCTGGGCACTCCAGAGCAGAGCCTGGCCCCTTACCATCTGACACCCACCCCTCAGATATTTACAGACATTCATCAGATCACCTCTTAGTCTCCTCTTCAGACTAACAGCCCCAGTTCCCTCAGCCTTTCTTCACAGGGGAGATGCTCCAGTCCCTTCATCACCCTTGTAGCCTCCATTGGACTCTCTCCAGTAGATCCCTGTCTCTCTAAAACTGACGGACCCCAGAACTGGACAAAGTATTCCAGGTGTGGTCTCACCAGTGCAGAGCAGAGGGAGAGGAGACTATGCCTTGACCTGCTGGCCACAGTTTTCTCAATGCCCCCCAGGAGACCATTGGCCCTCCTGGCCACAAGGGCCCCTTGCTGGCCCATGGAGAACCTGCTGTCCACCAGGACATCAAGATCCCTCTCCATGGAGCTGCTTTCCAGCAGGTCACCCCTCACCTGTACTGATGCCTGGTGTTATTCCTCCCCAGATGAAGGGCTCTACACTTGTCCTCACTGACTGTCATGAGGTTCACCTTCACCCAGCTCTCCAGTCTGCCCGGATATCATTGGATAGCAGCACAAAAAAGATTCATTGCAGGACACCTCCAGTCCTTCTTAACCTCCACCACCCTTAAAAGATGCATCACTGTGTATCCAAAGCCATCAGAAGACCCTCTCAGGGCAGTTGGGTTTTATTACTTACAGTCACAGTCTTCATTTGGATCCACGTCTTTTGGTTCGTTATTGAAACATTCTGAAAAGACAAAGCTGTGATCAGGGCCCCGAGTGTGCATCTGGGAACAGCACCACTGCTTTCCTCTAAGGCTGCATCTTTCCTTCAGTTCAACTGATCCAAGTTCCTTCCTTCTCTGCTTCCCAGAGAGGAAGCAGGGCCATCTTCCCTGGCCACAGGCCCTCACGTACCTCCAGTCAGGTGGTGACAGTTGGCCAGCTGCCCGTTACTGTTACAGTGACATTTCTGACAGGACCCTCCATATTTCTGTGGATTTCCAAAATATCCCGGAGCACACCTAGGTAAAGAGATGGAAAGAATTTCTATTCAATATTTGAAGTTGCTTTGGTGAAAGATACTTGCCCTTGACAAAAAAAACCCAAACCAAAACAAATAATTTTTCTCCTGAAGAAGCTTTCAAGAACCTTTTATTTCATGTCTTGCCTTAGACAAAAGGGGTCTATTTTTTGTTTACAGAACCCCTGAACTCTGTTAAAAATACCTTTCCAAGTAATGCAGAATTTCACTCTGCCAAGCCCACCACTCAGCTGTTATCCCCCAGCACCACATCTGTGTGGCTTCTGAACCCCTCCAGGGATGGTGCCTCAACACCCTTCCTTGGTAGCCTATTCTAGAGCCTGACAAGCCTTCCAGTGAAAGAATTTTCCCAAATGTCCAGTTTAAACCTCCCCTGGTGCAGCTTGAGGCCATTCCCTCTTGTTCTATCACTAGTTACTCGTGAGAAGAGGTCAACCCCCACCTCTCTACAATGTCCTTTCAGGTGGCTGGAGAGAGAGAGAAGGAGACCCTCAGTTTTCTCCAAGCTGTCCAGCCTCAGCTTCCTCACGAGACTCATTCTCCAGACCCCTCACCAGCTTCACTGCCCTTCTCTGACCTGCTCCAGCCCCTCAGTGTCTTTCTTATCCTGCAGAGCCCAAAACTGACCCCAGTTCTCAAGTTGTGACCTCACCAGTGCCCAGTCCAGAGGAACAATCATCTCCCTGCTCCTGCTGCCCACTCTGTTCCTGATCCAGGCCAGGATGCCCTTGGCCTTCTTCTCCCCCTGGGCACACACTGGCTCATGTGCAGCCTGGTGTCCCCAGCACCCCCAGGGCCTTTTCCTCCAGGCACTTTCCAGCCTCTCCTACTCCAGCCTGGAGCTGCCTGGGGCTGTTGGGACCCAAGTGCAGGGCCCAGCACTTTTATGATGTTTCTTAAAGCCCTTGGTCTGGAGACACAAGCCCCTCACCATTCACAACGAGCTCCAGCGTAGCCTTCTTTGCAGAAACACTGAATTTCTTCACCATTTGCCACACAGCCAGTTGCAAACCTTTAAGAAGCAAAAATACATTGTGAGCACATCAGCAAAGAGTTTTCCACTCCAGATGCTAAACTCATTTAAATTATTTTCAGATTAAAAGTTTTTATATGGCCAAATTACTTCTCGGGTAGTTTCACTGCATCAGGATAAATTACTGTGACTAATTTTTTGAAGTTTCACGTGTTTCCTTTGAATTATTTCCATAGACTAAAAAAAAAAAATAAATAATTTCCTGACCCTCTAGACTGAGTGTACCCAAGGAATGCCTAAAAGAAACCTGACCAGTGATGTTCTGGAATGAAACAAGTCGGAGGGACTATTTCTTCTTACTAGGCAAGAATCAATAGCCTGTGCTACACATTTCCTCCAGTCTGGATAGCATTTTTCTTTTCCTTTTTTTTCCCTTTCCCTTCTTTTCTTTCTTTTCCTTTCTTTTATTTTCTCTCTTTTTTTTTTTTCCTTTTTGTTTCTCACATTATTACCTACATAAAATATCCTCTAATATTTGGACGTGTTTTCTTGACCAACAGAGTTGTGCACCATCTGGGGGAGCCCTGAGCACATCAGACTAACACAATGAACATTTCTGTCTGTTCCTTCTAGCAGACTTGTATAGATTCCAGTTTCTCTGGAGAAACTTTTTTTTGAGGAAACCAATTTTTATTGGCCAGTATTTGGGAAGCAGAGGCAGGAGGAAAAGCAGACAGGCCACGATTGCCATTTCCATTTTTTACCCCAGGAACAGCTGGATAAAGCCAGTCTGTGCATCAAAGACAAAAGGCTGCACTAAGAATCACATTGAATTTGACTGGGTGGAAAATCACCAACTCCAGTAATGCCCAGTGGGTGCATTTCCCAGCTCACACCCTTGTGTGCAGCTGTGCAACTGCACAGCTGTATGGTCTCCTTAGATAGCTCTTGAAGCAGAAGATGACTACAAATCTGCTCAGCCTCAGGCCAGCACCTGCAGAGGAGGCCTGATCAGAGCTCTTTGAGAAATGGAAACCCTCACTATTGTCTGCCAATGGAAATCTCTTAAGGGTGCCTGCTGCTTGTAATGTACCTGGCAGATACTGTGTGCTGCCTGGAGCAATGTACAGCTTCGTTTAGAGAAAAGAAAATAACAATTACTTAGTTTTATTGAACACATTTCTCATTGAAGAACTTACTGTTGATGGCAAATTAGGTGGCTAAACATACTGTGTATTTAGAACACAACTTGCTGCTCAGTCTGAAAAGCCTGACAACAATAAAATGCACCAGTCCAGGCTGGGAGGTGACCTGCTGGAGAGCAGCTCCATGGAAAAGAACCTTGAAATCCTGACAGGCAACAAGCCATCCATGGGTCAGCAATGGGCCCTGTGGCCAGGAGGACCAATGGGTTCCTGGAGGGCATTAGAAGAATGTGGGCAGCAGGTCGAGGGAGGGTCTCCTCCCCTCTGCCCTGCCCAGGTGAGACCACATCTGGAGTGTTGTGTCCAGTGCTGGGTTCCCCAGTTCAAGAGGGACAGGGAAATACCAGAGAGAGTCCAGTGGAGGCTACAGGGATGATGAAGGGGCAGGAACATCTCAGCATGAGGAAGAATTTCTTTACTTTAAAGGTTGTAGAGCATTGGAATAGACTTCCCAGAGAGGCTGTGGAGTCTCCTTCTCTGGAGACTTTCCAGCCCTATCCTGATGCATTTCTGAGTGATCTGCTCTAGTTCTGTCCTGTTCTGCCAGGGGATTTGGACTCAATGATCTCCAGAGGTCACTTCCAACCCCTCCCATGCTGGGATTCTGTGATTATTCAATCTGAGGAAATGTATTTGTATTTTTGTCATTTCCTCTTGCTCAGTATGTTTGCACTTCAAGCAGAGCTTCCACCCAAAAAGCCACCATCATCTTTCAGAACTCCAGATGCACGCTCACAAGCTTTAATATTTTTCTAATATTTGGTATGTCACTACATTTCCTGAACACATAAAAAGGTTTGTTCCACTGCTGTCACCATCTCCAGCAGAATAATTGTACCAATGTCACCTAAAGAGAACCTGCATCTTGCATTTCATTTCCTAGAGCTGGATATGGCCAATGTGAGGCAAGAGTTGCAGCCTCTACTTCTCACTATGAAGGAGTTACTGGTGGTTTTGTTCCCATCCCCAGGTGATGAGCTTTGGCAGCTTGGGAACTGAGAAATGGAACAGGCAGCTTGCCAAAGGCAATGCCATGGGATGGAGCACCAGGTCCCTCTCATCTGAGGTGTCTCACCTGGGTCTGATCCCCACCAGGCTGGTTGGTATGAGAACACAAAGAGATCATCATCCTCCCATGGTAGCAGAGTTTCAGGTTGCTCATGGGAGGCTTTTTTTTGCCTTTTTTTTTTTCTTTTTTTTCCCCTCCCCTTTTCCACTCACAACTTTTACTGTACCTGTTTGTGTAAGGGCAAGGGCAGACCCGACAGGAGCCCTGAGTGGCATCTCCAAAATATCCATCTTTACAGCGCTCACATTTCTCCCCAGCAGTGTTGTACTGACAGTGCTTCAAAAGAAACAAGACAGTTATCAGCACAGTACCCCTCAATATGGCCTTTTGGTTAATATTATTTTTAATTATAGCTAATCTAGCCAGAAGGTAAGTTCTTCCTTTCAGATAATCAAGGATTTCCTGCCAAACTGCCTTCACAGCCAGGGTAGATTAATTGCAGTCATTCTCTAATTGAAGCAAGCACAATCTGCTCACCATTGTGGAAAAGTGACAGATAAATAAGCAGCATTAAGCATATTTTTAAAGAAATTAAATCAGATGCACAGTTTGTTAAGGAACAGTCCATTAACACACCCTCTAACACTTGATAATTCAATTCAAAGTCACTATGGTTAAATGGAACTTTAATTTTGCTTTTTAACAATAAATTGAAGACAGGCATAATTCAAAGGCATGCAATTAATTGGGTCGAAGTGCAATTTCTAAGATATCCAATTAAATGAATATTAAAAGTATTTTTCTTAGTAGATTCAGATCAGACTTCAGTTCCATGTGTTCTCCACTGTATATGCAATTTGTATTTATTTAGGGTAACTGGAATAAATAATGGAGAGCAAAGGCTGAGGGAACAATTGAAAGTGATATAATTAAGTCACTTTTTCCATGATAAAACTGTTGGGAATTAGGTCTTGTTTGATAAACTTTCTTACTCCTGGTGCTGTCCAGTTCTCTTACACATTCAGCTGGACTCCATGATCTTAAAGGCCTTTTCCAACTGACATGGCTTTATGATTTTCATCTATACACTGTGGGAGAGGGTGAGCAGGAGGGGTGAGACACTGGCACAGGGTGCCCAGAGAGGTGGGGGAAGTTTCTCAGGCCAGGCTGGATGGGGCTCTGAGCAACCTGCTCTAGTGGGAGGTGTCCCTGCCATGGGCAGGGGGTTGGAGCTGGATGAGCTTTAAGGTCCCTTCCAACCCTGACCATTCTCTGATTCTATTACGGTCTTTGTCCCATGACTCCTCTATAGAGAGACAAACTTGCTCCTTATTAGGTGAAGTCTCACAATAGAAATACATGCCCTTGGGGCTTTCATTTTTTCACTGCATTATCCTGGATGACTTCACCTAAATTTTGTCTCCAAGCCAAGCATTGATTTAGCTCTATGTGAAAGTTAATCCAGCTGTGAGAAGGTGGGGATCAAGAGAAACCTAAATCACATACTTCATGAGGGAAAAGCGAAATTTGCATTCTTTTTTCCTTTCTAATTTTCATCTGAAGTAAAAACCTCCTCATCTTTATAGCTCTGCTGCAGCACTTTCCTGTCACAGCCTGCCCTCCACAGCAGCAGCCTGTAAGTCATCCCCCAGAAGGTGCTCAATTGGGTTAGAATTTCCATTTGAGCCAAGAGGGTTGAGCTGCAGTGGGGAGGGGGGAGGAGATGACAGAACGCACAGGAATGCACCGCGGGCAGAACGGACGCAACACCAACAGCAACACCTAACAGAGAAGACAGGCCATGAAAGGTGTTGGCAAGGTTCTTGTTTACACAGAAGGGAGAAATACATGAAAAGTCAGGATTTTTCAGCCTGAATTGTTCAGAGAGGCACCGCAGGCAGAAGCTGGAGCAGCACAGTCAGGCAGATGTCATGCTTCCATTGCTGATCCACTCCCATCAGGCTGCTTTGGGTTTAACAGGGTGTGCCAGGGAGCAACATCTGCCCCACCACATCTTCTGGAACAGCTGACAGTTTCTGGTTAGTTTAACTTTTATCCCCTTTCTCTCATTTCCATTTCTCCATAGGTTGAATTCAGTGGACCCTTATCAAGGTCTGTGCAGGACTGTGCTGTGTGTCAGCACCTTGCCCGGAGGTATAAAACCAAGGACTGCACATGTCAGGGTAAGCCCCATATTTATTACAAATCATTGCCCTTAGATATGCAAAAATTACAGGGGAAGGAAGAAAGCACAAACAAGGACACACAATATTCCAATCCCTGTTACATTAAACAGACACGGCAACGTATGCAGTTTATGAACAGCACAAGATACAGAGAACAAGGCATGCAAGGATTATCTCTCCTTGCCCCCCAATTAATTCCTGAATGTTAGCAGCTACTTACCATACATTTCCCAGTACCATCTTGGCATCTGTTTGAGTTTCCATTACAGTTGCAAGGGACACAGCGTCCAGTAAAAAATCCTTTATTCTCACGATAAAATCCAAGGGCACATTCCTAGACAGTAAGCAGAGAGAAGAAAAAATAGTGAGTGTTAGCAGGAAGAAAAAAAAAGAAAAAAAAAGTTTTTTCCAGGTTGAGAAGCATATTTTGAAATTACTGGCCATTTGCAGTAGTGGAGGGCTACACTTCCTTGCAAGGTCTTCTAAGCCCATGTTTTTGTTTAAATTAGAAGTAAATTAATGTATGAAATGCAGTGAATGAAGCTGAAGAAGCTTCATCTGAACCCCCTGCTCTACATGTTGTGGTAGTGGGGACTTCATCATTTTCCCTCTCACCACTGAGCAAAATCCATTTCCTTTGTCTATGCTCAAAGGTGAAGAGTATGACTTTTCAACCGCAGAAAAATATCTGAATATAGATTCACACTGCAGCATTCTCACAGAAGAGCATATGGAAATCTCATGTATCAGCTGGCTGAAACCTTGATATTCACTTAACTGTGTTGAATTCCTTGAAAGTACTTCTCATGAGGGGTCTTTGACATGAATTAATCATTAATTCCACAGTAAGGCTACCTAGGGCCCTACAGAGCTGGGGGATGAACAAAAGATACAGGGCTAATTGCCAAGTACAAGTTTGTCCTGGAGACCTGGGAAACACAAGAATTATGTTCAGCTGCTTGAGGACACAGAATCACAGCATGGTAGGGGGTGGAAGAGACTTCAATTGAGTCCAGCCCCCCTGGCAGAGCAGGACAAACCAAGAGCAACACAGGAACAGGAGCACAGCCTGTCAGCTCAAGGTTGGGTTTGAACAGGGAGCTGAACCCCAGGTATGGATGAAGCAGGAGAAATGAACCTCATTAGCCTGCACCAGGAAGGTTTTCAAACCAGATTCTTGCTTGGCATGGGCAGGGGAAGGGCAAGGGCAGGGCAAGTACAAGGAATTCCTCCTGGGCATGGAGCTCTCCCAAATATAGACCAGTTCCAAAACTCACACCTTCTCTGCTCTCCTGACACACCAACCACACCAGAAATGACCAGGCATCAGTCTACCCCTTCTCCTCCCTAGCTCCTTTGCACCAGTAACTGAGCTGGTGTGGTGTAAGGAAGATTTGGAGGAAGCTGTGCCCCCCACAAAGCCAACACCGCTCAGGCTCCTGCCTCCAGCAGTGCACTTCTGCACTTGCAGCTACACCTCACCCTGAGCTTGGCCTTAGGGGTGACATTCACCACATCCAGAGCACAAGGAACAGTTCAGCTTCCAAGCTGGAAATCTTTTCTCGTAGCAATTGCACCACCAAAGCTGATGGGACTGACCCAAAGAGCAAGCATCTATGGAGCAGTCTCTCCAATCCATTTTGAGGGGTGTTTATGCAGGGTAGGACAAACTGGGAAATTTATCAACCATGTAACTACCAGAGGAAAAAAACCCAAACCAAACTAAAACAAAACCTGCCTCTCCCAAAGTAGATCCCAAAGGGAATACTGAGTTATTGCTACACTTGCTAGTGGCACCTTTGCCTTCTTTGCATGTAGGATAAATGAAAACAACCAAACACACACAAAACAACCACAACTCTGCAGTACATTAATGTCATAGAATCACAGAATGCTAGGGGTTGGAAGGGACCTCTAGAGATCATCAACAGCTTTTAATCCTGACTTCAGTGTGAGCAAAGGCTGAATTGAAAACAGGCACTAAACATTTTTCAAAGACATTTTTACAAGGGTGAATATATTCCCTGAACAACAGAGACCCAACACCCACAGCTCCTGAAGAATCCAGGGGCTGAAATGCATTAAACAGCACAACTCGAATGCATAGACATTTCTCTTTACTGAAAGGATCTTTTTGGAGAGCAAAATGAATCACTCGTTTTAAAAATACATCAAAATGCATCTGGAAAAAAAAATTATATATATATATGCAGCTTTTTTGTTTTCTATTTATGCTGCCTTTAAAACAACACGTTTGGAGTATGTGAGCACCTGGTTTTCAAAGCAGATGTTGTGATACTGAGAAATGGATTCCACACAAAGCTAAAGCTCCAGGCACTTGGAAGTGCTCAGGAGTTTGGGTTGAGTGTTTTCCAGTGAAAGAAACTTCTCAGACAGTCTTTGATTGACAAAGCACTTTGAGGCACAAGCAGAGGAACCTTCTTATTGCTCTGATAGCAATGTCTCAATTGTTAGTAAAGAGAAAGAAGGAAGTGAGGAAGGGAAAGTGAAGGAGTTACCTGTCGGGGGTAAAAATCCTTTTGAGCTTGCTGCTGACTGCCCTGCTGCAGGTGAGGGTAGAAGAGGCTCTGCTGCTCCCCTGCTGCTGAACAACACCCCAGGGCCACCAAGGCAACCAGCAGCCACCCGGAGCTGCTCAGCTTCCGCGCTCCCACCATCTCCCGTCCGCTCCTCCGGGAGCACTCGCTGCTGGCCTCGGGGCTCTCACCTGTTCTCCTCCACCCTTGCTTCTCCTCCAGCTGCTGCCTCGGATTCCCGAGGCTCCGTACCGTGCTGGGCCCCACCTTTAAACTCTGAGGGTGAGTCAAGCAGCGCAGCACACATCACGGCAGGAGGTTAACGAGTAACCCCCAGCTCGGTGTACAGCCGGGGCAGGGTGTGGCAGGTATCACCTCCTCCCCACCGACAGCAGCCAGCCACAGCCAGGCGATTAGAGCTCTCAATCACTGCCTGACTCACGCTGCACAAACACCCGGGGCTCACAACCACCCAGCCCAGCGTCTTCAGCACTTCCTGCGGCTCCGTGTTTCCACCCAGGGTAGTAGAAAGCCCAGAGGTGTTATGCTGAAAGCTGGGGGGGCATCTCAGTCACTGCTCATCAACCTGCCTGCGGTGCCAGACCTCAAAATGAGGGAAAAAGGAGCTTCTAAATCTCCTCCCCCAGTTGGCAGTGGGCAGATGATGAAGAGCTGCCCAGAGCAGGGGGTGCACAAGAGATAGCTGCCAGCCAGAGGTGCTTTGTTTGGTCTCTCTTCAGCTGCTCCACTCTAGATAGTATTCTTTCAGCATCATGTTAAAGGTGTTTGCAGGGTTGGTAACGCTCAACTGCTTGCCCAGAGAGTAACTCCTCACATTTTGTGCACTTTGGACAGCACCTTTCTATCCAGTACTTTGCGCTGCTGCCTTGGGTTGGAAAATCACAGAATCATCATGGCTGGAAGGAACCTCCAGGATCATCCAGTCCAACCTTTCCCCCCAACACCTCTCTCTCCACCAGCCCACAGCCTCCAGTGCCACAGCTACTGGTTTTTAAACCCCTCCAGGGATGGTGACTCCACCCCCTCCCTGGGCAGCCTGTGCCAGAGCCCAACCACTCTCTCCATAAAGAATTTCTTCCCAATATCCAATCTAAACCTCCCCTGACACCACTTGAGGCCATTTCCTCTCATTCTGTCATTAGTAATTTGGGAGAAGAGACCAAAAGACAAGCCCTAAGCTAAGTGACAACTAAAAAAATGACCTGGAAGGTCATTCTGTGCAGGGATAGGACATGAACTGCAATGAGGATATCACCATTCTTCAAGTGCCATCTCTACTTTACAATGGTTACAATCTGTCGTGAAAATCTCCACAAGTATTTTCTGCAAATATATTCACTTCACCTTTCAAACCTTTTCCTGTTAAAAGTACCCAGAAATATCTAGGGTGAGGTTGCTTCCCTTGGAGCCTTCTAGAATAGGGAACACCAGGAATCTTCTTGACTGTGTAGAGGATCCGACTTAATGAAGTCAGTTCTGCCTTCAGGACAGGATTGACTGAGATTACATAGAGCATCCCAGCAGCACCCCTCATTACACTGCTTTACACAGGCCAAGTGACATTTACAAGGCCACAGAAGCACTCGGAATTTGGAAAACCCCACGGGCTTCTTAGTTAAAAGCAGTTGAGCCACGGGCAGTTCCTGACTATAAAACCCAGGCATTTCTGTAAGGAACCCAGGCATTTCTGTAAGGAACCCAGCCCCGCACCCACAGTCAGAGGCAAGGGCAGCAGAGGCAGCTGGTACCTGGCAGGAGTGCCCCGTGTACTGCGGGGGGCAGGAGCAGGACTCCACAGCCAAGGCCACGCTGCCGCTTCCCGCGCTGCTGGCTCCTTCCAGCCCAACCTCGGCCAGCGTGAGTCGCTGGCTCTCGGTGAAGTACAGGGCTCTGATCAGCAAAGCCTCCAGTGCAGCCAGGATGGTCAGAAGCTCCTCCCGGGACACCGGCGCGTTGCTGCCCGCGTGCCTGAAGTTCCCCTGCAGGGAGGGCACAGGATGAGCTCGGCCCTGCAGCTGCTGGCACAGACGATGTGCGAAGGAGACAGGGCGGTGGGAAAAGGGAGAAGAGCCCCCCATGGCACAAGCTCCTGCAGTGCCAGTTGGTGGGGGATGAAGTAGAGCTCCGAAAAGGA
>JANHGL010014504.1:0-23849 GCA_024611195.1 Ceyx melanurus | reverse complement strand
AAATTACATTATCTGTTTTTTAACTACTATTATTATTATTATTATTACTTTTTTGCAAAGATAGTTGTGCTGCCGAGCAACTTGAGGTAAAGGCATTAAGAGGGTTAAACTACGAGAAATAAAAATAATAATAATAATTAAAAAAAAAAAAATGATGGCGGTGCTTCCGTGCCAAAAAAGCAGTTGGCTGGTTTCATATTGCATAATAGTGCCGTGTTCCTCGATGAAGTAAACAATCTTCCTTGTGTCAATTTAAGGGTTAGCCTCTCGCCCCTGCACAGTGTCAACTTCAGCATGATCGGAGGCACTCCCCATAAACCAACCCCACTGGAAACATACATTGTATGTGGCTTAATCTCTCCGTTCTTCCTCTCGGTGCGTACGCTCCCGGTTATTGACTTAAGCGAAGTACATCGTGCGTAAGGTGTCTTGGTGAATCTGTACAGCCTTCGCCAGGGCCTGCGGGTCTCTCCCATTGCTTTGTCCTGAAACATGGCTTCCTTCAGCACTGCAGGGGAAGGAGACACACACAGGGCTCCACTCAGCTTAATTCAGAGCAAAAAGACACCTTCATGTTTCTTTGAGGTTTAGAACCACGAGAGAACTGGGTACTGAGAGAAGTCTACTTGTCTCTTCACCCAGCAACCTCGAGGCTTTTGACAAATCCCTTTACCTCAGATGCTCAGTCTGTTCATCTAAAAATAAGCCTGTTCCACATATATCGTTGGCTTGAAGGTTATAAAACACTCCTGACATACAAAGCAGAGTAAGAGAAGTGGAAGAAGGCACTTAATATTTGCTTCGTTCATGACTACTCTAATTCCAAAGCAAAAAAACATAAATGAATGGCTTGATTCCCTCAGTCCACATCAAAGTAATTACTGAATACTTTATTAAACTAAATTCTTTTAATCTGAGTATTACCCAGTAAAACCCACCAAGCCACTCTTGTCCAATACCAAGCTGTCATGAATGATCATCTTCAGACTAGTCCCAGAGGTAAGAAAAATTAACTGCAAAAGAAGCCATTACCTCGCCCAAGAGTGACAGCCAAGAGGGACAGAAACCTGAGCTCAGGTTTTTCACTCACCTGTCGTGTTCCTTGTCCACAAGATGGTACCGTGCTCTGAACGCTACCAAGTGAGCGTAATACGCGGGTGCGGGGATGGAGACCGACCGCGTGCAGCGCACGTACGTGTGGCACAGCTGGTAAGTCAGCAGCTGAAGCTCATCCGCAGTGAAACAGTTATCATCCCACAGAACGTGGTAGTGGGAGGGACGGCTGGTACCCTGAGAGGAAGGGAAAAGCCATTCACTCATCTGGCTTTGCCAGGTTTTGAACTCCTGAATAAAACGCTCAATGATTCACAACTGGAAAAGACAACGGGTTGACCCAACCTAAGCAGAGCTTGTGACACGGTCAGACTCACATGGTAAAAGTTTAAAGATATATTTTTTCCCCATTTTTAAGCAATACTCTGATACAACTTTAGTCACTAAGTCGACTCTCCATGCTGGCAATACTATCAGACTGGTGGATTTGATTCCCAGAGACTTCATTTCCTAGTTTGCATTTAGTCAGCAACCGCTCAAACATTGCCTTCAGTCTTCCAAACCATTTACATTGGAGAATTGGGTTCAAGGTTAATTTCAATGTAGCTATAAATCATAAAAGCTGCAAGTTTTACTTTCAGAAATAACAAAAGGTACAAAATAAATTGTGCCTTTAAAATAAATTTTAAAAAGCACTAATTGCCATCCATGGCCGTTTTAAAGGTGCAGCACAGACCATCTCATAATAAGAACCTCTCAAATAGTACTTGTTAGTCCCACAGTCATGTGAGATCTCAGATAATACTGAGCTAAATTACTTTTTCCTACTAAAAACACCCTATGTCAACAAGTGTCACAAAGGGGAGAAACCAAACATATACTAAATTCACATTTACTCACAAAGGCCCAAGCATACCTGTATTCCAGCATGGCTACAGAGGTAAAAATCAAACTCGTATGGATGTGTAATGTCTGTATCAACAGTTGTTCCAGCTGGAATATTGCCACTTCGTCCAACCTAGAGAAAAGTTTTGGTTAGAGTGCAGCTAAAAATGTTTATACATCTCAACTGCTGTTAAAGAGACATGTTTCATCACTTCCACCTCTTCCCTCCACTCAAAGACAATCAGACCAGTACTAATATTTTCTCCAGCAGTGAGAAGTGCTTGACATCAAGCTTTTCACATAAGGCTACAGCAGGGAGGGAGATGGTTACCCTTTCTGTTCTGTCAGCACAGAACAATCGTGTGTGATGTCTCTTCTGCACCACAATGTAGGTTATTCCAGGCTGGTAATCCTTCTCCAGACTGATGCAGGCTTCTCTAATGGCCAGCAGTTCATAGTACAAAACCTACAAGTGCAGGAATAGAACAGTTTAGGTTTTCCTCCCGCTGTATTCCACACACAATACCTAATGCATAGTTTGTAGTTAACACCAAGTGCAATTTTATCACACAATTAGGAAGTTCTTTGAAATACACTGTGCACCAAGTTCCAAGTTCTCCTTTCCACACAGGAAAAAAATCTTGCAACTTTTCTTACCCAACATGCTTAAGAAATTATCTCCTTAGAAGTCTCTTATTTAGTGTATCTTAGTGTAAATGAAGCAACCCCAACAGTCCAGCTATTCAAACAAGACAATGGGAGTTCTCACATAGTAACAGCCCTTCAAGTAACCCCCAAATTCACCCACCTGTCGAAACTGCCCTTCAGAGACCCCGTCCCTGTAGAAGATGATTCGCGTGGGCTTGAAGCGTGTTGACTTGTAGAACTGGATGAGCAGCTCTCTCACCATGGAGGCCAGATCCTGAATGATCTCCTGCCGGGGTCGCTGAACTCGCACCGTGGCACAGTACCGGCTGGGGTGAGCGTCCATGCTGCCTACAACCTGCAGGAGAACATCACCTGAGTCAAGGCTTCAAGGTCAAACCCATACCAAAAAAACACAACAGTAAAAAAGACTAAGAAGAGCAAGTTTCCAGTAAAAGATGCTTATGTTAAAGCAACAACCACAGTAACATTTTCAACTGGAACAGGTTTCACACTTAGAGGTACAAAACTTCACCCTCTGACACCCTGCAACGCATCTGCAGGGATGATCTGCCTCGCAGTGTTCAGCACACTCATGCATATTCTTATAACCCACACAGACTTCTTCACTTGGAAGTTTTCTCACTTTTCTACAGAGAAAAACACTGCAGTTTGCCTTAGCTACTTAAAGCAAGGACAGTTTCTGTAACTGCAATCAATGCCAAGGAAAAGACCAAGTGGGCATAAAAGACTTTATTTTTAATAACACTGGAAATGTGTACAAAGAACTGACATAATCCCTGAAAGATACCTGACAGGGACATAGTCCATGGGCTGCCTTTACTATTCTCGGGTTCACCTAAGACAAGAAAACAATGCTAATTAGATAAAACTTACAGCAGCTATGGAAGGTTTCTTCCCATCTCCAGCAGGAGGGTGAGTGACATCAGCTCCCAAAAAGATCACTGGCTGCTGGAACACAGAAGGTCTTCAAAAAGAAAAAAGTGCTAAGTCACACTTGTAGATGAAGAGCTGGCACAAGGTTATTGCTCAAAATGAGGTTTTGTTTCTGTTTCAGCTAAGAAATAAGCCGCATAGAGAAGCCTCAACTGGGTGCTGCAGCCAAACCTAAACAATGCAGGCTCTGTGCATAAGGTGGGAACTTCGGAAGCACCGGAGCAGTCAGTCCAAAATACACTACCACTGAATTGTGGCAGGAATCCAGTGGAGAAAAGCCCAGCACTACACCTGAACACTACAGATAGCTCCTTGAAGAAACTACCACTCTGCAGGATGGTTACAGCAGTGCTTGGAGGCCAGCCAAGCACCACTCTGGTACCACATCAGCCATGTGACCAACTGCTGTGTGCAGCAGCACACAGGGTATTTTGGCTTACAGGGTTTAGGCAGCAGGATGGTCTCCCAGCACTTTCAAGATATTCTTCCACATGCTGTTATTTTAAATTTAAACTTCAATTACAAGCTCTCAGGATAGAATTCTTAAGACTTGCACTGCAAAAGTTTTTTCTGGCTTGCTGCCTCGTATCATGCATATCTCCAGTCAAAGAATAGATACACTCTAGTAAAGGTCACAGTCAATATGAATTTCTAGTCTTCAGGACCTGAAGATTTGTGCTTCTCCAGAACAATCCATGTGAGAAAGATGGGAGGACACATGGGTTGGACTTGAACCTTGTCACTGAAGGCACCAAAGCAACTGGAGCACAGAGAGCAGCCACACAAGGAACAAGTGTGAGCTGTATTACTCAGCCTACTATAGAGAGAAGTAAGATGGCTCCAAGTATTCTTCCAACCTTATTAGCAGCACATCAGTATGTCCAACAATTACATTCTGTGATCTGTCATATGCTCTTAAACCTGCCAAAACTTCTGATTATATTAACATTTCAACATCTCTAGATCTGCAGTTTCTCCCCAAATTTTGGATACTGATCAAACATTTAGAACCTTGGCTTATGTCCTGACTCATGGGCCAACAACCACTCAGAGCCCAGGCAAGAAGAAATTTAATTCTACCTCACATACCACATACAATTGAACAATAATTCAATGTAAAACCTGGCCAAGTTTAAAGTTTGGCTACTAAGGAACAAATGTGATGACAAAAGCAAAGCCCAAATCAGTGTCCACAAAAAGCCTCACCGTTGATGAGGTACAAGGATGTTGTTGATTCCTCCTAGCTTCACGTTAATCTTCAGGCACAGATTTGATAGGGTCTGTGGAGATGTTTTAATGACATTCTTGACTTGAACACACTGTGTGGCCATTCCCAGCAGAGTATCTCCCACACGCTTCACCTCGGCTGAGAAGCAAGTGTCAGAATACAGCTTCAGTCCACTTGAAATTATTGCTTTATTTTGATTTTAGCATAGTCACAGCAATTTAAATATACATACTCTGCCAAATAACTTCCAGCTCACCTGCATGCTTAGACCTGCTTCCAATTCATTTTATCAGACACAAAGCACTGGCTTCTAGTCTACAGAATGGCCTTGAAGAATTATCTAACACATGCTGGGCAGCACTCTTCTCAGAAAGATACTTGACCAAACAAGCAGCATCAAAGAATCTTAGACTTGTCAGGGTTGGACGGGACTTTAAAGATCATCCAGTTCCAACCCCCCTGCCAATGGACACCTCCCATTAGAGCAGATTGCTCAGAGCCCCATCCAGCCTGGCCTTCAAAACTCCCAAGGATGGGGCTTCCCCCACCTCTCAGGGCACCCTATGCCAGGGTATCCCCACCCTCATGGGGAAATTCTTCCTCATGTCTGATCTGAATCCACCCATCTCTAGTTTCGATCCATCCCCTCCAATCCTGTCACTGCCCCACAGCCTAAAAATTCCCTCCCCAGCTTTCCTGTAGCCCCTTCAGATCTTGGAAGCCACAAGAAGGTCTCCTTACAGCCTTCTCCAGACTGATCAACCCCAACTCTCTCACTGTCCTCACAGGAGAGGTGCTCCGGTCTCTGATCTCTGGACACATTCCAGCACCTCCACATCTTTCCTGCACTGGGGGCTCCAGAACTGGATGCAGCTCCAGGGGGGTCTCAAGCAAAGACAGAGGCATCTCCTCACCGTACACCGGCGTTTTCCCCGGCAGGATGACGATGATGAGCTGCAGCCCTGAATAGGTGTTCTTGAGGTGTCGGAACATGGGCTCCACACTGTCTGCACCCTGGGCATATTTGCAGAAGCAGGGCTGGCCCTGGATGGGCATCCCCGCGTCCTTCGAGATCTTGCGCAGCTGGTCAGTGAAACCCCTACAGATGAGAAGTTTCAGTAAGTGTTGCAATAGCAATAGCACACCACAGCCAATGCAGAAGGGGACAGAGGAGTTCTTCCTCCAATGAGGATAATTCCAGTAACTTTTAAAGAAGCATAAAAAAAAATGTTCATTATGTATTCAAGATGCTAAAGGAAATAGCTACGAAGCAGCAAAGCCACAGGCCTGAAACACCACAGTGGGCCCAGGCAAAGTTTTGACTGGAGCTGCCAGCAAGAAAGCAAAGCAACTTGGATTCTCTCCTTAACCTCTTAGATGATCCAACCCAGGTAAAATGCCTCATTACAAGTCCTATATTCCTGCTTTCACTACAAGAACAGTCCAAAGCCTGAACCATGACATGCCTTACTTCAGTATTTCTTCTCTGCACTGTCTCTGTGTGGCAAAGCAGGCTATTGCCCACATCTTGATCTCCACCCCAGTGTGAAACTGCTTCCCTCTCATGTCCCATACTCCATGGCTCGGGGTTGCCACTGTTCGATTCTGTGCAAACAAAAGCAAAAGACAGTCAAGTGACTGAAAAAAAGAAAATTATATTGCTATTTTCAGTTTCAGGATAACTACAAAAAAAACAAACCACCAAAGTTTACCATTTAAACTCTGATCCCTGTGTGGCACAATGCAACCAAAGTCACTAAAAAAGGAAATCACTCTTCAAAATAGAAACAAAAAAAGGCAAAAACCTCACCCGTCCTCCATACTGCAGCATGGGAGCTGGGAGCACCCGCCCCGTGACATGGGCCATCTCATCCCGGACCTTGAACTGGAACTCTTGAACAAAGGGATCTGCATCATAATTTGCACTTCTCACCTATCAGAGGAAGAGATTTTTCATGTTATGGAAGTATCTAATTATAATTCATATAGCAAACAAAAGACTGGTGGGAATGCTGCAGAGGTGTTCATACAATTCCATTTGTCATACATCAGCCAATCCCAGGGAAAACAATGAATGACATGAGATATAATTATATATAAGACTTTTTTTTGTTCCCTTAGTTTCTCAAGTGCCCATTTGTAGTATGCCCATTCACGTGTTTTTCCTTACTGACAGGATAGATGAAAATCATTCTCCTTTAGAGACAAGCAAACCCAAAATTAAATATCAAATTATTTTATTACTGCACAATCATGTCTTCTGTATTTTCCACATATGCTTCCTTTTAATTGAAAAATGTTAGGTAACTTGTCATCTCAAAAAACAGACTGTTTCAAATAAGAGTTATTTGCTTATAAGAGTGTTCAACTACAAATTTTAATTTTATAGCATAAGACAGAAAAAACACTGGTAAGTGTCTGAATTCAGTGCAAGAAAAGATACTGAAGTTAGCAGGTGAAAACAGTGTGTACTAAAGAAAGCAGTGAAACATCTCAAGTACAAGACTGAAGTTCAGGAGACCCAGAATCATTCTTCTACCCTGTTACAGATTCCTTGCATGATTCTGAACAAATCCTATAAATCCTATTTAAAGAGAGCTGTTAAAATCTATTAAGTTAAAGGACTAGAAGGAAAGAAAAAGAAAGAAAAGACTGGGTTGGCCAGGTAAGAAGCTTTTGCCTTCACGTCACCCAGTCCCGTGTCACCGCGGGAGTGAAAGTGAAGAACTCACCAATCTGCTGATTTCTTCTTGCCTGTCTGGGGCAGATCTTGCTGTGGCCTTGATCATGGTGGATGTCTGATTGTCTGTCAGCTTCTTGATACACCTCTGGCCAGCTACAATATTACAGACCTGGAAGGAAAACCAGGATGTCAACAGACAGTGGGAGCACACGGAAACAGACCCCAGCACAACAAATGTACACAACAACCCCCAACGTGTTTAAGCCCCTGGATACTCTCTCGTTGTTCTAAACCTTAAAGTATTTAAAAACACACAGTCTTTAGTGAAATAAAAGAACAATGAGCGAGCAAATAGGTCAGCACACTCATGCTGCAAAGTGCACTGCTTGGTGTGCTGCAGAATGACCCAGCTGCCCAGAACAAGCGCCTTACTTCTAAAGGCAGGTAGGTGTGTTTCTGTTCTTGTCCCACTTGTAGGCAAGGAAGATGAGGGTATTTCAGCTGGAGGTTGTATTTCTCTCTGAAATACTGTGCTACTGTTCTCTCCACAGTCTGCCCGTTTTCTAACTGTAAAGGAAAGCTGAAGAGACACACATTTTAACAGAACATGCAGAAATCTTAGTAGGCAAGTGCCAACATCCCCCAGGCTAGTAAAATATCAGGCCCTGTTACACACTCAGTGTGAAGCTCTCTCACATTTTATGCTGTGACAAAAAGCATCTTACGTTTGATGACTTGCAGGCCTCCTTGTCACGTTACAGACACGGTATTTCCTTCTCATCGTTCCACAGTGAGTCACTTCTACCTTTAGACCTGCACAAAAGTACCAAAGCTGATGTCAAAACTACACCAAAACTCACACGGGAGACACAAAGTTTCTTATAAATTAAGAACGTGTTCTAATCCTGCAGCTTTGATAGCACTGAGCAGCACAACAAAAGAAATTATCATTCTCTAAACATCTTGCTTTCATTATAATTTGATTTCTGACTAATCAGGTATCCTCAAAACCAAATCATAATGTACAGTATTAAATGTTCAGTGTCATCTGAATTACTTGTAGCAGTTGCATTTAACAGGCACGTGATTAATCTCAGACAGACAACTGTTTTCACCATATTCTTTTGTTCTCACCCTCACTGCTATGTACCTCTTCAAACTAGCCGTCCCAATATACTTTAAATTAAAAGGGAAAAATCAGGTTTCGACCTTATTCCTCATTTCTCCCCAGCTTTGTGTCCACATTCGGCTTGTAATTTAAATTTAACTGGCCAAGTTTAACTTCAGCTTTTTGAGCAGATGAAGATCTCCTCAGCACCCAGCCTACACACCAGACTCGACTCTATCCACAACAACAATGGCAGCAACAACAGCAGCTTCCAGAGGCTTCAGTGGCTGTTTCTGCTCAGGGTGTGCTGTACACAGAGCAGACTCAACATCTGCTGGGAGCACCAAGCTTCTCACAGCAGTGCTGTGCAGCATCACCACACTGTTATGTCTTTCCCCAGCCTCCACGGAAGGAGAGGCAGTTGAAAACAGAGCCTTGCTACCCAAAATATTCAGCCTACAGTCTGCTAGTGAAGGCTTTTGAGAAAGCACTTGGATGAATTGACTTGTTGAGGCTCATGTGGATTGTGGACCCCATGTCAGACCAGGTTCCCTTGTACCAGAGAGCAGACAGGGGCTCTGTCAGGACAGGTGACCTGAACAGATTTGATATTCCATACCATATAACATCAGTCCTATCAAACTGTTTTTACCTCAACCCATGAGGTTTTTCTTACAGTTCTCCCTATCCCACCAAGGGGAGTAGGGCTGAGCAAGCAGCTCTGTGGGGCTTAGTTGCCAGCTGGGCTTAAACCACAACAAGCACTGAGAGAAAAATACAAAAATCAGAAACCATGAAGCACTGTGGGCAAGCAGAAAAGGGCTGTGAATACACAGATATCTGGAACCCGTTCACTGCTTTGTCATTAATCTGCAGCAACACTACAGAAGGCACTGCCCTCCCACAGTGCTCCTCAGACTGCCAATTCTTTAACGCAGGGTTTGCTCCACCATACATGATCTCAGTATCTTGGCTGGAGTCCCCAGATACTATAGCAGTAAAAATAAATATTGACAGCAAAGGTAACCTTTCAACGTTGTCTGGCTATGGTAACAAAGACTCTGAGGCATCCAAGATCAAGCAAAGACAGCTCCTCCTTCCCCAGTTAGCCATCTTCCAGAATGAAGACAGACAGGTAGACATAAAAAGGAGGTAAGCATGCTGGGACTACTAAAAATAACTCCTTTAAGGTTCTTGTCACTAATGACTATTCCATGAACACATTAGTTTATGTCTGTAGTTCCAATCCATGCTTTTGCTGGCCAGTATTTCAGTGGAGTCTAATCTTGCATTAAGTAACACAAGCATTTAAGAGCAGAGCTCTGAAGACCAAAGCTTGTTCAAGGCTTCTCTCTCTGCAGGCTCCACTGGAATGAAAGAATAAGGGAAAATGCAACACAAAGTAGCATACATGGAGTGAAAGGACTGGAACCAGCAGCTGATGCAATTCCTTTGGAATGGAATTTGGCCTTCAACTGCATGTTAGCAAGTGGTACTTGTTTCTCCATAGGGCAGCCAGTTACTACAAGTCACTGCAGCAGCACACGTCCAGAGGATATCATCAAGAGACCTACAGCACAATACCAGAAGGGTTTCTGTGCTTATGAAAAATCATTTGATTGGGTTACCTGGGACAGAACAGACACGTGTCTACTCACCCTTTATCTCTTTGGTGAATTTTACCCGATGAGAATCAGTCAGAGGTCTTGGTTGTTCATCAATATTATGAATGTCAAGAACTTCACACATAAACTGGATTACAGGTTGTGCTTTGTAGAAGGCAGTGGCAGAAACTAAAGAGAGTAAAATAAGTGTAAAAATCAAACTGCGTCAGAATGTTGTGAAGCAGTACAGAAATTAATGCTTTTTAAACTTTCCCATAACCCTCAAGCCAATCTTGTGCAGCACACATTTCTAAAAACAGATTTAGCAAGTCTTGCAACAACTAAATATACAAAAGCCAGTGCAGGGCCCACAGTGACACATCAGTCTCCAGCACAGTCATCTTGCAACTGCTTTGCATTTCAGGGTTTTGAAAGGGCTCTTCCCCGGATAACAGTTATTTCTAGAGAGCTGTAATGTCCCCGAGAGACATTCTCTTCTGACTCTGTATGGAGCTGCAAGCAGAGGCAGTATTAATAGCTCTCTGCTGAAGACTTTTCCACATGAAAAGCTAAGATTATTCAATGTGCAATATAATTTTGTCAATGATACAATCTGCTCAATTGCTGTAGCAATATTCGGCAGAAACATGAGCTCTATTTTGACTGTGTACAAATTATGCTCATCTAGTGGTGTGTGCAACCCTTGCTCCACCTACAATCTCTTGCCCTCCCTGCATACTGATAACACCATCACATTAAGTGACAATATTTTGCTGCTGAACAGGACAGTTGGCTCTCTCCATAGAAGGAAGATCATAAACAATCTCCTTGACAAAGTTAAAAGCAATGGAAACACCACCTTTCACAGAAAGGAAGGAGAGGTGGCACTAGATTCAGCTTGAACACAGGCAAATAGCATGCTCCATACATCTAAACCTTTAAATGGAAGCAACAGAAGAATACTCAATATGCCATTTATTAGCTTTCCAGGTGCCGTGTACCAAAACCACATCTCTCTACTAACACACCACTCCATGGCTCCTGTTTGAAAGGCAGTTTTACAAGAACAGGCCATCTGAAGTCACATCAGGATCATCCACCATGTAGGAAAACCAGAACACACAGACTTTCAAATTTGCATTGTGAAACCTCATTATTTTCTGCAGCATTTTATTATGGTCCAAGGCAGAGACTAAGCACAAAATGAGCTGCAGCACTTAATGCAGCTCAAAAAAAAAAGGCAGATTATTCACCTTGGGTTTATAAAGCATTTCAGACAGCCATGGAGAACAGAATGTGAGGTACAGAAAACTTCAGGCAGCACCTGCATCTCAAACACTGACATTTCTCCTCAATAGGGTTTAACAACTAAATAGACTCCGAGTGCTTATGGAACCAGGGAGTCTGACACAGGCACCAGTTGATCTCCAATGCATTCAGCTGGGACTTAGTAAAGTGGTGCAAAGCAGAGCTGATTTTGCATAAGAAAGCCCATCTCAATTAGCCCTATTCACAGAAGTGCTTGGGAGATATTTTGCAGAGTTTTCTTGGAAGTAGTGAACAACACCTACTGTGGGCAGCTGCACAGGCAACGTGCCTGCATCACTGGATGTACCCATACAGAAAAGGAAGCAGGAAAACAAGCTATGCTGGGCTTCTCCTTCCTGTACAGCTCGTGGGGTTTTCTTTAATATGGCAGGTAAATCGCTGCTGAGACACCAACATGATGACAAATCCAGAAAAGAGAGACTTGCATTTCTAGGTAGCCTTTGCTGTACAGGTCTGGTCTGAACTGACTGAACCAGAAGCCAGTGTGTGTGTGTACACACATTTCATCATTACAATCTCACTCTCCTATTATCATTACAACCCCTGCAGTAGGCTGACTTCACAGTTAATGTTGTGTTTCATAAGGATGTTACAAGAGACAACAACTCAATCTTCAAACTGGGCAATGAAACACAAGTATCTTTCAGGTGAAAATCCCTTCTCTATAAAGCAATTGAACTTTGAAAGCTTTCTTATTCTGATATAAATTCTGGCAAAATAGCCCAAGCTACTGTATTATTTACAGTACAAATGAAGCAATCAGCACACAAGAAGGCTTCTGGTTACTAAACTCCTCTGCAGAGATGGCCCCAAAAGTTATCACCAAAGAAATGTGGAACCACAAACTCGGGCAAGATAACCAGATGCCAAGGTCATCTGTAGTCTTTGAGGAACATTTCTTGTCTTGATTTCAAACCCTGAATCCCAACTTACCATCAATATTGAGCATCATCTTCCACATGGCAGGCCGAACAGACTGATGGAATCCAAACCAGACCTCCCTGCCCCCTCCCAGGGGATGGTCATAGCCTTCTGGAGCAGAGAAAAAGGAGCGGCCCACGGGGGTATACCTAGCAAAAAAAGTTGAGAACATGTTTATGTTGTTGCTTTCCAGACATAAGATACTGCTTTCCACATACAAAATTCTGTAATAAAGATAACATCAGGCAGCACTATTATTTGGGGGAACTCTGTGCACCAGAAATCTGTGCCTAGAACTAAGTTTGAACAACACACTCTGAACGTTTCTGTTCCCATCACACTGTTTTTAAATTAAGACAAAACATTTCCTAGTTTTAGCAACACACGTCCACTTTCTGTTTGCACAACAAATCAACAGCTGAGTTAACTTACCCTTTCTGATCTTCCCAGTGCAAGAAAGTATAATCTCCATCACAGCAGATCCTGTACAACAGCACTGTATATGCTGGACCAACCCTCAACTATCAGTTTGCATGCTTTACTAGGAAATATTTGAGTACAATGGGCACAGAAGTAATAAATATGGTGGAAACAAAGAATCAGAGACTAATGTTTCTCTGGGGTAGAAAACAGCTGCTCATGAACTTTCACAGTGGACAGGCACTGAGGTAACATCTGCCACTTTGCCTTAGGATTCAGGATATCTGAGGAGCACTTACTGCCATAAAACCACAAGTTATTCTGCTTAAGAGCCAGTCACCCAGTGAAGAACAGCAGTGCAAGCCACCCTGCTGTCTAAACCCAGCAATTAAGTAATTTTCATTGAACAACTGAAGCAAAATTAATTTGGCCTTCTCTAATATTTTGAGGTCTGGAGCTGAAGACTGGGCAGGCTGTGTGGGGTGGGTGTCTGGTGCCCAGTGTGCACTGAGAACACAAGAAGCACGTGCCACGGGCGGGTGTGTTGATGGGTTACAGACACTTGTGCTTGTAGGCAGTCATTGCCATCAAGTGCTTGATACTTGGCTCACCTTGAGCAGCAGAGATGAAAGCAGAGCTGCAGCACACTGAGCTGGCAGGATTTCAATTAAGGCCTATTATAAGAGTCTCCTGATTCTTGATCTTTCAAAATTACCTGCTCTAGAGTTTAAACACCTACAGAAACACACCCTTCTACATAATCACTCCCCTCTCCCCAGTTCAGCTTAACCAGGTTTGCTGCATAAAGGGGGATGCTCATTTTTTCTTTTCACCTGTGAAGAAACAGGGATGAAGGTCTCCCAGTCGGGATACTTCAGGTAAAGACAGACTGCAGGAAGACAGTGAACCTACTTCATGGAGGGGAGGTGTCGTAGCACCACATCGACAGCATGAACAGGGTTAGTGCTGATAGGTTTGTCTAGTTCCAGAGGCTCAGGCAAGGTTCTTCCTGTCAAAACTTCATGCAGCAAGTGCCAGCTCACCCGAGAAACAAACTTTATTGACACTTTGAAGGGACGATCTTTTCCACCTTCTCCTGGTAATGTCACATCCAAATCCACCTGGGCAGGGAAAGGGGAAAAAAAAAATTAAACAAAAGCAGCTGTTTAGTCTCCAGTCTGGTAGCCTTGAGCTTCCACTCCTTCCTGTAACTGGGCCAGAAACTCAAAACCTCAGAGATTTAGGACACAGCACATTTGATAGAAGTATGTCTTATCAAGTGCACAAAATAAAGGGAACTGGGTCCTCACCAAGCAGAGAAGGACCGTGTAACTTTCTCATCTTGAATCAGAAAACTCTTCATTCCAGAGAAGCTGCAGGTCCATTTTTAATAGTACTTTATTGTAAGATAACTTATTACAGCCTGTAAAACTGTAAGAATGAGGCTGCTGAATTCTAGGGGAGGTTCTGAATGCAGCTCTTACACATTTACACTGGAACCTGCAGAAAATACTTTAGGGCCCCATTTCCATACAGACACCATAAGATACTTTCAGTTTTTCTGAATTCTGCAGTATTAGAAGGTAACCTTGTTTATTTTTCTTTCCTATGAAGCCATTAGAAGAATCATTTTTTCTCCCAGTTGTCTTACCCCAGTAGTGGCCACGGGAAGGGGATTGGCTGTATAGAGGCTTCTCTTCCCATCATAAACTGGTCTGCGGTCCCCAAATATTGTCACTTTAAAATGCTGCACCATTGAGTCCACCACCTCCCTGGAAAAGTTGATATTTACATTGAAGATGCTTCCAAAGCAGTATCAGACTGGAACTGGCTCCCACACACACTGTATTTTGCTGAAGTAGTTTCAACAAATGTATTACTCAAGGGAATTACAGAACACCCACTGCTATTGCACAAAGATGCTTCACGCACTTCAACTAAAATACATAAAATAATAAGCAATGCAAATGCTCAAATAATGGAAAATATTTCTAATGAAATAATTGCACAAGTTCTAGAAATGACTGAGGCCTTTGTATAAAAGTTATTGTAGAAAACAAGGACACACTTACCTTGGAAGAAACCCACAAGCTGGTGCCATGAAAAACTAGCACAAGCCCAGACCAGAAGCAGCAGGAGTTAATTGTGCTGTCTGCCCAGCAATTCAGCTGCTCTTCAATTAACAGCAGCTTTCACTTCTGACTATGCTGTATGTAAAGCTGAGGTACCTTCAGAAAAAAAATCTCAAAGTCCTTAATAATCTGAGTTCTTACAACAAGAGCCTGCTCCAATTTTCACACAATTACAGATTCTCTTAACTTACTTTATTACAAGTTGGTGGCAATAAAGACACTCAGAACCTGGTAAAACAACTGAAATTGCATTTGAAAAGCCACCACAGAATTTTCATCAAAAAGGCTTCTTGACACAAATAACAGGTACACCAGATGCAAAGAGCCTTTTGCAATAGCTCCAAGTGAAACACACCGTCAGGATTCGAACTCTTTATGGATTCTGTTTCAGTGGCAGAACAACTACATCTTATTTGATTCACTGTAATTCCCTAATTCGACAGAAATAAACCATTTGTTACACACATGCAAAGCAGACTCTCTCTGGCACAGCCCTGGCCAGGCAACACCAACCCAAGGCTCTTCAGGAAGACACTCAACAGGGCCTTCCTCTTCTAGCAGCATTAGCAGCTCTACTTTCACCTCCCAGCTGGGCCTTGGGGGAAGTGAAAAGAAGAATTTCTCCATTTCACAGGCCTCGATGATCCCAAAGTCTCAGAATTCCAATTCCTTCCCAGGCACACTGCTCCCCACCATGCTGTGCACAGGGCTACACCAGCAGCAGTACTTTAAAATAACCAATTTCATGGCTCCCTCCTTTGAAATAATCACTACACGTGCAAGACTTACCCTCAACTTTCAGGTTTTAAACTACAGCTTGTATTAGAAGGCATCGTTTACATTCTGTATTTGCTGTCAAATTGGAAAACAAGCAGTTTTTCACTTTAAAAATACCTGACAACTACAGCAACTGTTAGGTTTGCTGCCTGTGTTCAATTAGTCTTCTCAGTTTACCTTGACCAAAATGAGCTGTCTGCTGCTACCAGCTGGGAGCATGAATAAGGAAAAGCAAGACCATGTCCTCACTAGTAGACTAGAAACTGGATTACCTTCTGTGCAGTCACACATGCATCTGAACTACACCTACACTACAACCACCACAGTCATGAATGAGAAAACCTCAAAAAAACCTTAAAATTAAGGCCAGTCTATAAAAAGCACGTGTGGGAAATACACCAGCCCTCACACACTGCAGAAGGCAGAAGCAGCAGTAGGATGCTCAGTCTGAGACTCAGAAAAGGTATGAAAAGTTACCTCAGGAACTTTTCAGTTACCCCTCTCAGGAAATCATCATCATCACTTCAGTAAGCAAATATTGCTCATTTCACAGAGGTACTTGACAAACCCTGACCACTCTGGGCTCTCTTCACATCAGGTGATGCTTTCAGAAGACAGAGTATTATCTAGAACACACCCAGCTAAACCAGGGACTAACATCAACTGTCTTAAAACTGCCCCACAAACAGGACCATGAAATGGATTGTTGGTTTTTTTTCTTTCAAATTTAAAATAAATTTTAGTTGCTATTTTAAGACAACTTATTTCAAATGCACCATCTTCAAATATCTGTAGTTTCTCCCACTTACGAAACAATTAATCACACAGAACAAATTGCTGGAACAACCAGAGTTCTTAGAGCTTTGCCTCCATCTATTTTAATCAAGCACTGTCATGCAACAGCCAAGAAGAGTGTTTTTAGTCAACAGATTTTAAGTGAAATGACATTTATCTTCACTACAGGATCAGGCTAAGAAAGAACCAGACTACAAACCAGTGCAGTCAGTTCAGAGCTGTTGATATTCTCCTTGTATCCCCATGAGCACAGCTTCACAAGCTTTCCTCATTTAACAATACAGCAGTAAATTAACCTTTCATAACAGTTAAGATTATATTAAATATTAATGCTCACAGAACCATTATATCCCAATTTTAGCAATTTATTAGCTTCCTTTTAATATACTTCACATAGGTATTTATACAGCCTTTGTAGCTACTGTGTGCAACAAGCAGGAAAAAAATCACCAGTCAGAATCAGCACCTACCAATATATTATTGTTAAAATGGGAAAAATCAGAGTTGCAGATGAAAGAGGGGGGGGAAAAATGCATAATGCCTACATTTTAAGCTACACAGAGACAATATTTACTGCACTAGATCCCTCTGCTGCTTAAAAAATAAATATCAGTGCCATTTAGAAGACAAATGTCACCTTCTTACCTGTTGACCCTGCGAGGACACTTATCAGGTTTGATATCCACCTCATAGAGGTAGACATCAATCTTTGGGATTTCAACTTGGAAGCAGTTGGCCAGCAGTTTAATGGGCTTGCCCATGGTGCCATAGCCAGGACGCCTGGGCACCATGAGCAGGGGCTGAGCCCCCACGGGTCCTGCGGGAGAAGAAAACAGTGGGTGAGGAGAGGAGCACAACAGACAAGCTGTGTCACAGAGGCAGTGCAGCAAAGCTCAGCAGTTTAAAATCCCCACGCTGACAGCCCATTCAAGGCACCCATCCAGTGATACATGGTAAGTTCTCATCTGGTTATCTGCTGGATTTACTTTGCATCCTGTAGATGAGACTTCTCTGCTGATCTGGGCTGCTCATGCCTTCCAAAACCAAAGGCAGTAGTAAACAGCCCACTTTCAGCAATTCCTACTGGCATTTACACTTAAAAAATACCTCTTTCCAGTCAAGAAACAACAAAACCAACACGCTGTGTAGCCCGAGCCCTAAATTACTCATGGTACAAATGTCAGGATTTACAGTGCTTGGGTAACTCAAAGTTCTCCCCTCTGCTCCCACTCGGTGACGCAGAGAGCAACTCCAGCCCACTGCTTTTCATACAGGAGTTAAAATGTCAAGCACTGGTAAAAACAGCTTATTTGCTTTTTGATTAATCTCCAGCATTCCTGGAATAAAAAACCAAAACAACCCACGTTATCTAGAAGGAAACTGGGTACCAAGAACAGGTGAACATCAAAGCCAAGTTCCCCTGTAACCTTTGTCTGGCTCTACCCAGAAACTGACCAAACACTTCTGAAGTGGGCTTGGCTTTGAGCCATCAGATAAACAAAAACATAAACCAAGAAGCATCCCTTCGAGCAGCCTCACTAGGCTTATGCAAAACTTGTTCCAAGCATCTGTTCCCTTCAACTTTCCCTTCATTTTAATACTGTCACAGGAGTGAAAGCAGCTCTACAATTTACTCCAAATATATTTTCAGAATATAAGCATATGCAAAAACTTACTACTAAACGCTTTAGTGACATAAATGACTCAATAGATTATTTTACTCTTAAGAGGACATAAATTCCAGTCTATATTTAGTTCACATCTGTAGGAAATGCTGGCAGACTGCTGAGATAGAGACAGGTCTCCATAGCCTGCTCTGCCTTGTCTCCTCCTACCCCATTTGTTGAAATTGTGTAAAAATAGTTGCTAAAATCTGTAAGCAGAGGAAAGAGCCCATTTCAAGGGGCTCCAGGTGACAGGGCACAGACACTGCTGATGGAGGCTCTTCAGGTGAGGAGACACAGACACTGCTGGTGAAGGCTCTCCAGGTGAGGAGGTACAGACACTGCTGGTGAAGGCTCTCCAGGTGAGGAGGTACAGACACTGCTGATGAAGGCTCTCCAGGTGAAGCACACACAACTGTTGAGGAGTAACTTTTCCAGATTCCTCTGCTTTTGCCATCATTTCTGTGACACAAGCTCTCTTGGAGAAGTGAACTGTATTTCAGCGCTGCTCTCTCTGTCCAGACTGGCACCCGCTCAGTGTCCCGCTCTCCAAAGCCACTAGACCACCAGGTGACAGGTTGTGAGAGTCTCTGCCACTGGCTTCAAACCCAGGAAGAGCCAAATAAGCAGCGAGGCTCTCTGAGGAGAGCTCCTGCTCCCACATCACAACAGTGACTCACTCGACCCCATGCCTAAGTCCTGTGTCAACCCGATGGAAATAAACACAGGGACCAAAACCAGCATCAGGGGCAGAGCATGACTGTGCCTGGCAGAGCCCTCCCTGCTGCCCTTTAACCCTTGCAAAAACAAAACTATTGCTGTTTCAAAACCTTTGTGAAAGCATCAGCGTGGCAGATGGAGGAACCTTCAGCCTCCCAGTGCCTCCAGGAGAGCAGATCTGCACTGGGCAGCTGCCCACAGGTCTGAGAGAAGAAACTTCTTTGTGTTTAAATTCTCACTGCCATGAGAGCACCAGATATACACCATGGCTAGTGTGTTTTTAATCCAAGAAACCCCCGGGAGGAGGCCTGCTCAGCCTGCCAGGATAACAGAAGTCATAAAACCAGCTGAGGAAAGTCCCCAGTGCTGGCACACAAATGATTTACCACAGAACAATGGAGACAGGCAGGAACTAAAACTGACGCTTCGGGCAGATTCTTGGAAGGCTTTTTACACAGCAAGGGAGCTACTTTCAAGAAGATACATGATCTACCACTAAAATTTGGACTTTATGGACGTATGGTTGCTCATTAGAAAACATACAGGAAAAAACCTGTGGAGAAAATAATTCATCATTTGAATCAGTAGAAAAAAAAAACCCCTAATCCTTCAGGACCCAGAGGTATATATCAACTTATAAATTACTGTTCACAGCATTTGCTGAAGTCATTATTTATCGACATCCTTCAGCAATGCTGGAGGACTTTTTCCTCACGAGTGAGCACTCAATAAACCAGTAGGAGCAGAAGCCCTCATGATAAATCTGCAAAGCAGACCAACACTGAACCAGGAACATGCCATCCACAGCACCTCTCAGCAGTGCCCAGAGATCAGTCTGCTCCCCCCCCATATTTACAAGCATCTCCAATTCCTGTTGTGTTTCAGGGGGGATTTGCACCAAACCAGCCTGTTGTGCATGGGGACAGCAGCTGGTGGGCTGTGCTAGACACTCCAGCAACACCTCATGTCACCTACATCCCATAACCATGCAGCACACCAGGGAGATGGAGAGATTGTGAACAATTTTGCTCATATTTTATCTGATATTTCAACAAAACCCAAAAATATAAGCAGAAAATGAACTTATTTTTAAAGGGCTTTAACAAGGAAACTAATATTTCAAAACAGTTTTAAAAATAATTTGCTAAAATGGAGTAAGTGCATTGTTGCCAAAGAAAAAGCTCATTCCAATATCACTTTTTCAAGGAGCTGCAGTCTGAAGTAACATTAAAAATACATGGAGGATGAAATTAATCTCACGTGTGAGTAGGTGGCCCCTCCACCAACAGAACCATTTCTGCCAGCAGAACTCGAAACCACTGGAAATCTGGTTTCAAACCCATCACCCGAAAACTCCCAGTTCAAGTCCGATCGGATTCCAGCCGCGTGGAGTCCCTCTGATGGGTTCATCGAGCTCTGGAGCAGAATCTGTTCCTCGGAGGAAGCCCGGGCGTTACCAGCAGGGTTTAGCAGGAGGCAGCCCAGGGAGCCAGCACGGAGCTGGCTTGGGTCCAACGCAGCCTTCCTAGCAACCAGAGCAGCCCTGGTCGGGATCGAGCCTCAGCAGCAGCACAAACCTGCAAATACTTTCAACAAACCTCCTTGGAGGAACTCGGAAGCTGTTGGCAGCAGAGGAGGGTTCACTGGGAGAAGCAAAAGGCCGATTTCTAGCAAGATGCTAGTGGAGATTTCCTTACTGGATCTTTTCCTTGAGGGCAGAGACATCGGCACCAAGCTTCCAGCTAAACACAATCACCTTCTTTCTAACCATGGCTTATCAAACCCCACTGTATGAAGTGATGATTACTGAACAGGTTTTGTTTATGAAACAGTTCTAAACCCCAAGCTGGCTGCACAGCCCTGAGCTCTTGGACTGCACAGGTAAAATGTTCCTGAACTGCAGCTCAGCAAGACAAGGCAGATTTGTCTGGCAGAGCCTATCCCGGGCTGCAGCCCGCCCACGGCACAACGCTCCCCGTGGAGTGGGGAGAGGATGGAGGGGGGAAAATAAAAGGAAAAGAGGTTTCCTTTCAGAGGGCCCCTGGCTTCTGCTTGGATTGAGAGGCCCAAGCCTGAGGAGCTCAAAGGAAATCCTATCACTACAAAAAAATAAGTTAATTCTAGATTAAAAAAAAGACTGGAAAGATTAAATTTAAATTTTGGTTTCAGTAATCAAGCTCCTTATGCCAGAAATCCTGAATTGCCTTATTTCTGGAGCTGCAGCCTCGCTGGGTGGCATTACAAGATTTATGAGCAACGCCATCCACGTTTTCCAAGCATTCCTACTCGTAATTTAGGCTCTTGAAAAAAAAACAACAAACAAGTTTCAGATAATAAGTCATGTTAAAACTCATCAAAAGCCAACACTGTGATGCCACGCTCAGGGACAGCCAACCCCACAAGCAAATACCAGCGTGATAACTTGTTCCAGCCTAACAAAGCTACTGAAAATACAGTGAGGGGTTTTGGAAGCATTTGCCAGATCATAAACACTTGTGAACCATTGAAAAAAAATAAATATCATCAAGAATTTCAAGCTCAAAAAAGCAATTTATATGTCTGTTGTGAAGTTAATACCTAACTGCTCTAGGAGAGGACAGAACCACCCCCAGAACACAGCAATATCTGCCCTGCAAGGTATTTCCACGGAGAATATCAGGATGGTTTGTGAACTGACCCAACTTCAGTGTGCCTGAAGCCTCAGCCCCAGGTATTCACACTCCCACTGAAAACCCACTTTATAAGGAAACACACAACTCTTCATGCACTCATTTCTGTTTTCCTGGTTTCATATTTACTGGTTTGGAAGCTACAGAGTCCCTTCCCCACGCTCATTTCAAACTGCTGCTCTGGAGAGGGAACCCTGCTGACCATCCCCCTGCTATTTGGGGTTCTAATTCAAGATGCCAGCAGCTCTTCTTTTCCAAATTTAATGCCCAAAAAATATCCAAGAGCAGAACACCAAGGTCCAAGACCCGTGGTCAGAAAGTCACTTGAGAATAAAAGGCACCTCCCAGCACTGGGGAAGTGAAGGCTGAAACAATTTGGAAAGTTCTCCCTGTGAGTCAAACGGTTTCCACTGCAACTCCAGAGGAAAACTCCCATTGTATCCCACACCACACGTGTCCTGGAACGGAGTAAATTTTGAAGGCACTTATGATTCATTCTTCTTCCCTCCTCTACCCCACCCACAAAAATGTAACTTTTAATGGTCCTCCCAAATCGCTGCTCCTCACACAGAGAGAGAAAAGCCAATTCTTGGGAATTCATCTGCCCCAAGTTAGCCTGGAAAAGCAAAGGGAGGATGAAAGGTCCTGCAGTGCTTCAGGAAAAACACACCGTGGGGAGTCACAACCAACCACCAGACACTGGGAGCACAAAAAGCTGTGAGCTCTGGAGTGACTGGTGAGCTGCAGCAGACACCCAGCACTGACTGGACTCAGCTACACCTTGGAGCAGCCCCGTTCCTCAGCACCCTCCTGGCAGATGACTGGATTCCACCTGCTCCCAACACCTGCCTTTACCTCACTTTGCAGGAAGCATCTCATTGCTGCTCTTCATTCACTTGACTTGACCTGCCCCTGCACACCCAGTTCTGCTCTCTCCCACTTTAAACCACATCCGAGTTACACCGAGCAGCAGAGGCACCCTCTGGAATTCCAAGGCCTGGCCCATCACACAAATGGGAAGCCCCCAGAGCACAGCCTTCCCTCCAGGGTCCCAGCACAGGCTCCTCCAGCTGTATTCACTCACCACCCAGCTCTGCTGACCCTGTACCACGCAGATGGAGCCCAGCCTGATGCCCTTCACCCTTTAACAGCGGGACTTCGCCCCAGCTGGCTGTGCCAAGGATGGGTTGTCACGTCCTGGGCCACCGCTGAGGACTGGACATGGTGCTGAGCCCCCTGGGCAGCTCACTTTGCTGAAATCAACCACCCTGCAGCCCAACAACAGGCAAAGCCACGTCACAGACAGACTAAGGGTCTTACAGATCCGTTTCCTACCAAGGGACGGCAGGAACTGCACCCGTTGTAAGCAGGGTCAGCACAGCCTGTTTCTGAGCACAGTCTGAACTGCACCAGGTCACCCCAACCCAGCATCTGCCTAAACCAGTTCAACTCCCTCACACTGGGCAAGGACAACGGCTCCAGTGCCAAGTTTCTCCAGCCCAATCCAGCCCTAACTTTGGTCTCTGGAAATTACGGGGAAAGGAAACCCCACGTTGTGCATCAACACCTCCGGGCTCCTGTTTTCACCTCCTGAAGGGACAGAAACAGATTCCCGAGCAGCTCTGGACGTTCCTTTTGCCATCCAGCCACCTCACGGACTAAGTGCTGCCCAAATCCCGACTCTCCTTCCGCTCTTCTGCCAGAGGATGAATTCCTGGGATAAGCTGAAGTGGAATTTCCTTCTCTAGCTCTCGGGACACGTTTTAAAGAGCACATTTCTAAGCACTGAGCCTGTGCCCCCAGCTAAAAGGATCGAGGGGGATCTCCCGCGAGCGGCACCCCCGGAGGCGCGGGTGGGCAGCCCGGATCCGCCCCGGGATCCCAGGGCCGAGCCCCACACCTCCCCCGCCCAACCGAGCGCTCAGCGGGGCCCGCCCGTTCCGCGGGTAAACCCCCGGTGTTACCGGCGGTATCCCACAGGCATCATCACGGTTGCAGATTATGCAAGCCCGGCCTGCAGCCGCTGCCTGGGCAACACCGCTTACGAAATGCGAAACGCATTCGCTGCTCTCTCTGCCACACGCCCACGGGGCTCGGCAGCCCCCGGTTACCGGAGCCGTAGCACCGAGGCTCCGCGGCTCCTCGGGCCCGGACGGCGGGATACGGCACCCCCACGCCCGCTCCACTCCCGAGGCGAACCCGCACGGCCCGGCCCCGCCGCTCCGGGAACCGGAGAGGGATGAAAGGGGAGGCGAAGCC